>JANTPZ010147870.1:0-20577 GCA_025593235.1 Vachellia pachyceras | reverse complement strand
AAACCTGTTGAGATTCCTTCTACTATACCCCCGCCTGGTGATCATTCGTCCTCCTTGGCATTAACTTCAGCCGTTCCTCCATATGCTCGAGCTCCCGGAACCAAACTTGAGAACAAAAAAACTGTCCAAGCACAAGAGACAGGGCATGCTGATGAGTATACATATGATATATGGGGTGGCCACTTCTCTGGACTTCATCTGTTGGGTCCTTCATATGTTGCTCCCATGAAGTCTAGTCCTGCAGAAAATAATTTCGACAGCTTTTTTTTCAAGGGTCCGCAGACCCTAAAGACCATTTCCCAAGAAGGCTAAGAAAAAAGAAGTTATCTAATCTCCCTCTGCCTCTAGCCTCTATTTTCTACTTGATGAATTTGAAAAAAAAAAGTCTAATAGTCTAGACAGCCACACACGCATTCTAACTGGACATTAAAACTAATCAATAAGCTTAATCTACAAGTCATACGTACCTGCATATACAGCATGAATTTTGGAACAGAATTAGCTAGGCACAAATACCTAAATTTTGCAAGGAAAAAAGGAGTCCAAAGACCTACTCAACGTGGTTGGACTAATATTATGTTTGTGCATAGGAGATTCAGGTAAAACTATTAAACTATAGGCTGCTTGGGAATAGGATAAATAAGTTTTAGATGAGTTCGTTGATTCAATATTTGGATTGAAATAAGCCAAATAGAATACAAATTTTATGGTAAGCATTTTGAAATTGAAGAACTTAATTATCATACCACCTCATTGCTTTTCCCCTAGGATTATGAGAGCTAATGGGCTTGTTTGGTAAATCCGTTAGGAGAACGGACACAGATTCTGAGGTAAACTTGTGAGAGGAATTTTGTCTCGGTAAGCGCAGAAATGGCTTTTGTATAAGCCTAATGTTATTATGAGCCGAAGTCTGTCAATTTCTAATACCTCTTAAGAGATAAAAACATCATTTCATAAATTAATCTCGTGCTTCACTAATTTACTCCAAAATAAGTTAATTCAAACACCCTAACAAAGGCCTCCCCGGTGATGACTTTTTCCCCAGATAATAAAGGACCATAAAATTGGTATGCCTTTTCTTTTTCTCTGGGCGTACGAGCCAATAGAGAGGAACAGTGGTACCCAGTACTCTATTAAGTTTTGAGTTACGTTTTTCGGCAGCGGTTCTTTTTTTTTTTGCTGATACGTAAATTTTAGGTAGGGGGTTGGACTCACCCACAAGTTAAGGGTAGGGCGAAATCTCCCTTCCTCTTAGGTCATACCAATGTTGGGCAGGGCGAGCCGTCAATTACTCTCAGGCGTTTACCTAAGCACCCAGGAGCTAGGATGCCTCCCCAAACGCCGCGACTAGAGCCACAACAAAGTGACCTTCTCCGGTATCGAACCCTCTCCTTTTGGTGAGAGTGTTCAATACCTTCACCAGTTGAACCTACAGACGATGGTTCGGTAGCGGTTCTTTCTTCCCATCATAGCCCGTTCTTTTTCTGGGCCTTTACGTTTTCGGATTCTAAATTGACTTGAACCATTGGAAGCCTGACGTGACTGAGCTTTCTGGAAACATTTTTATTACATCAAACGGCATTAACTCTCAGATGGCCTTGGCCAAAAAAAAAACTCTCAGATGGCTACCATGGATAAAGATGAGAGAGGTGTTTCTCACCACATGCAGAGGCTGATGGAGACGACAGAGAAACGAGCATGCGCATTTCTTCAGAAGCAGCAGGCAAGAACAGAAAACCATATCAGAGGCTTTACAATTTTTCAGGGACCATTTCTATTTTCCAATCAAAGCATGGTCAACTTGGCATTTCCTTACCAGACGTTGACCTTATTGCAACCAAATATCGTAATCCACACAAAGCCTTGACTTATTTGTTGGTAAGCTCACTAATAACTCGCCATGTTAGTTCAACAGTTTGGGGCCATTGTTGGTTGTGCTAGATAAGGAGAAAGCTATAACTCGGTCTATTAGTCTATTCAATTGGTCCTGCCTCCTGTTGGATTTCTTTGAAGTGGTCCTTTTATTTCGAAGCGCCTTTATTTTTATATCAGAGCCTTCAGGACCATTTCTAACAGCAAAGAAGGATCACAACCTCTCTCTCACACTATCTAGTACTAACATGATTCACTAGTTGTATCACTCTTTCCGAAGGTCTACTTCATTTCACAATTCACTCGGTGTTGTTCAGCCAAACCTATCAGAAACAGAGGCTGTGAGTTAATGTGGTTGGTAAAGGGTAAGACATGGTGGCTTTGTTTTTTTTAACAGTGTGACAGGTGCATTTGGACCCAAAAAAGTGAATAGGATTATGAAACAACAAAGCTGGCTGAGACCACACAGACCAAAGCTTTCCGAAAAAGTTGGTTTTGTGGTGTGACACGATGAGTGCTTTTAGGCTTTCAATTCTGATTATTTATTTGTACTGCAGTGTGAAATAGCCGGGCTGAACAGGAAGGCACTAACGTGGACACAAGAGTCCTTATATATATATATATATGGCTTTATCTTTCTTTGGATCACTCAAAAAAGCTGAAGATAATAACAGTTTGTGTTGGGAAAGATCTAAATCGAAAGAGAGACGCAAAGAAGCTAGCATGATATGATTGATACGCAGGAGCAAACAAGTCTCTGTTGGCTGGTGGTGGAGGATTTAAGTGTGTGTGTGATATTTTTCCCATTGATGCTAACACTTTGGCCATTTCGTTATCTGATACCAAATATATGATATGATGGGGAAATTGGGAATGAAGATAAAGGTCTGGTAGGTTAGATATTGCAATTGAGGTAGGATGACGCATGTAGGCTCGAATCCCAGAAAGAGGTGAAGGTATGAAGAAATGAATGGGTGTCATTGATTGAATCAGGCTTTTTTGCGCGTGAGCTGTGCTTTAGGCCTCTTTACCAGTCCCACTTTATGCCTTTGGGATCATGAGCCCTGAATTTTATGAAGGTCATTCTCTCTAAAATTATTGCATCTCAGGACCTCAGAATATTACACCGCAGTACTTTTTTTTTTTATAAACAACGTTTAAACGAATTATTGGTTAAAATTAGTTAAAATACCAAATATATAAATAATGTAATTTTTTAAATATATCTTCATCAATGAAGAGTATGAATGATAGAGAGAATGAGTGAGAAAATAACTGAGAGAGGATATGTGGAGAAAATAGATGAGATAGATATAATTAATTAGGATAAAATTGAAAAAAAAGTTATAAAAAAGGGTAGCCTGCATGAGAAAATATTGTTTACTAAAAGGATTGGAAGGAGTAAAACTAAACTATTCATATTAAAAAATATTCCAATTTATAAATTACTTTCGATATAACTAGCTAGAAAAAAGAAAAAACTTCAACATTATTAAATCCGTCTTAAAATTTAATAATTTTTCAACTTTAACCTTTTTAAGTATATAATACATTTCCTAAACACAAAGATTACACAATAATAAATGCAAGGAAAATTTTACATTCATGTAATAAATTTAACGATGTGATTTATAAATATGATAAAAAAGTTTCTCTCTATCTTATAAATAAGAACACATGAGTACAATTTCTTAAAAACTAAATATTACTCTTACTGCTAATATAAGAACTTGTTAACTAATTTAACAAGTGACGAAACTTAGATTTACTTGTTTACCTCTATTAGATCAACTTTTTCATCACACTTATTATTTTATCATTATCAGTTTTTAAAATGTCTATATGTACTTATAAATTCACTTATAAATATTTGTAAATTTTTGCATATGTTCTTATGATATAAATTATTATTGATAAATTTTAGTATAAATACTTGTTATTTTTCCATTCTAAGTCGTTAAGAATTAGTATTTATAAATTTTCACGTGAACAATTGTTATTTTGTTATTTTTAAATGTTAAAATGAGTGTACGTATTTGTAAATTCACATATAATATTGAAATAATAGATACAATCATACAAGCAATTTTTTTAGTAAAAAATTAAAAATTGTTTAAATTGATTATTTTTTAAAAAAATGTATCACTTCCTACTGAAATACGCTTTTTTAATTAGGCTTGAATTTCATATTTAAAATTAGAATAAATCTTTCACTTGGGCCTGTATATTATTGTTGGATAAAACAACAATTTAATTAGGCATGATATTTAGAGTTTTGGTTGGAACTTCAGTGGAGAATAACTTTTACGGAGTTTGAAGTAAAATTTAATTTTTGAAAAATATATTTTGGGAGAATAGTTTTTACGGATTCCATGATAAAATATAGGTTTTGAAAATGTGATTATATTTGAAAAATTATTGTGATAATAACTTTTAGGCTTTACAAGGCAAAAAGTAAGTAGGAAATATGAAAGAAAAATAACAAAAGATGAAAGAGAAAATTTATTAGAAGAGAGTGTGATTTGATAAGAATTTTTTTTTTCAAAAGATTATTTCTTTCTCAAGAATAACTTTATTTAAAAAATGTGAGTGTTTGAATAAAAGTTAAATTTAAGGGTTAAACATATATTTTATCACAAAATCTAAATTTTGAAACGTCTACCAAACGAGCCCTTAATCCTTATTGTGATATATTAATAAACTTTAATATATATTGACGTTTTACAACATCAAGATTCTTAAAGTAAATTTTTTAATTGGGTCCCTTCACCTTCACTCCATCCATATATAATACACGGGGGACCACCTCGTAAAACTCGAAATCAAGTGGTTTGCGAACAAAGCCATTGTTCGTGGTGATGGAAGTAAAACTGAGTTGTTCTCTTCTTTCTATTCATTCATTCATTCATGAGGCATCTATTACTTATCCCTGAATTATAATAATAAAGAAAATACCTACTTGAATTCTCTTTTTGACTATGTATGTGTGTGTATATAATTTACTGGTTTTTTACGGAATCTGGTTGCAACAATCTTCCCTACTTGAATTCAGGATGGTTTTGACAATAAATGAAAGCGATATAGAGTCTTATCGGTTGAATCCACTTGATATAAGGCAGGCTGTCGCAAAATCCACAATCCAAGCATACATCATACTAAATCACTCAGTTTGTAGAGTACGTCCTGGTCCAGCCGTCTTAATTGTCTCTCTTCTCTTGTCGTTTGTAGAGTATTTGGATGGTTTTGCCTGCTGAATTTGGCATCCAAATAGATGTATACTAATCAATGTTATCTAAATTCAGTAACATCGCTTCCAGTCAGGTTCTGGGAAATGGATGCAGGTAGGGTGCTTGATGAAAGCTTCAGGTGAGAAATCATGAAATGATTTCAGTGGCGTGACGCATGGCTGCGAATTTCACTTTCACAGGTCAGCCTTTTTGGGTTCATGGAATGGATACAACAAGGATAATTGGATGTTCCTCACGGCACATATATACATGTTAGTGTTACTTTCTTTTTTAATAAACATTTGGGACTCCTCGTTTCTGATTTTTTTTATGTTTTTTTGGATCATATTATCAAGTATTCAAACAACTGATTAGTTTAGATTAAAGCTTTGCGACAAAGATGTCTATTCCCAAGAGTCTTTTTGAACAAAGTGGGATTTAAATTCGATTCACCTACTTTATGATTTAGATGGTCCATTGCTAAACCAAGTACTTTTGGATGTTAGTGTTACTTTATTATTTGTCATTGGTTGAAGCCTTTCTTTTTATGTATTCTAAACCTGATGATCATTAACAAAGCGTCGATCCTTTGGGTTCATTAAACCTTTTAATGCTTGGGTCTGTCAATAATGTACTGAAAATAAACTTAGGGCTTTATTAATCATATTTACTACATGAGTACTGTCTCTCTCCTCTTAATATATAAATAAGGGATGAGTCAGTTATCTTTATCTTTATCTTTTCTTTTATTTCTTTTTGGCTTGAAAAGATGGACTCCTTATCTGATTTACATGATAATGACAACTTTCGCCAAGAGTTGATGTAAGGCGAGGAGCTTAGCCTTGGTCCTAAAAGTTGGAATATGTCATGAATTCAAATTTTATATTATTAGGTTCCCCGGTAAAAATATGACAAATGCAAACAACCCTTTAAAAGATCTAATCATGAAATGTTGAACTATAAATAATGTATTTATAATGTGAAATTCCATACCCAAAATCTTTGCTTATTTATGTATGTTTAGTTTAATGTTTATAAATTCAAAACATGCCAGAGTCATATACAATTATTGCAAGGCACCCATTTAGTCAAATACTACAAATGATCCGTACAATGGACTATGTCAACTGAGGTCACTCACCTCTACAAATTTTGGTGACACTCTTCAACCTTTTTTACCCTCCTACTTGTTCTGAACCAAAGATTAACTTTGAAAACTAACGATGTGTTATCCAGATTTGAGTGCATTTTGGCTTTCTTTTTTGCTGTAATTCTTGAGAAAACGATCCATTAGAATAGCACTGAGGCCAAATTTCCTTTCACTCAACAAGAAATGTAATGCAAATGATATTTGAGTAGGTTGAGGACATAGTTTCATGTGTCTGTTGGGCGTAGGTGGGTCTGTATGGAAATGAGACAGAGCAAGAATTCAGAGCTTAGTTTTGGTCGGATCCCACAATTTAAGGCATCTGCTTCCAATCCAAATGAGTGGCTGTGAGAGTAGTGTATATATTTGTAAAGGAACATAAAGAGAGAGTATACCAAGTAGAGTGAGAGTATGGAGAGCCCGAGCTTCTCACGTGCCTGTGCTAATAGAATATGTAAAATGGTTTCATTAAATCCATGCACCTAACATGTGTTCTTTTATATTTGTCATTATTATAGTTGTTATTTAATCTCTGGCTTTGTCTCTAATGCATTGGGAATGTCTCTCCAGTCTCCAAGCCCCACCTTTAAGCTACCTTTTCCCTCAAATACTATATTTTTTTGGGTACTATAAATATGCTGCTAGATTATTATCACCATTGCAATTCCTCCTTTTCCAATGCCGGTTGAGAATAGAAAATTGGCCTGCATTTGAGGAAAGTAGGCATACCAATTTTTTCAGTAATATGGTTCTTAACTTCTTATTATGTTATATGAAGTAGCATCCAGCATTATGATGCTATCTATGATGCATGCAACACCTTGATGTTGTTTTTCTGATATTTCCAACACTCTAATATTATGTATAGCATATCCAACACCTTAAACCATAAATAATATTAAGTTGTTGGATGTATAGGAAAATGTCATGAGGATGCTGGATGCCATTGGGGAATAACATCATGGTACTGGATGCTACTTCACTCTGTTTATCCCTAACATTGGATGCAGTCCATGAGATTGAGATTGGTCGTTTTCTATTCCTTTTCGCTTATCCCCCCCCCCTCAACTTATGTGATTTTAGCCCTTGCAGTGTTTTAATTTTTTTTTTTAAATTTTCTCACATTTTCTGGTCGTGCTAGCCGTGGCAGAGTGAATGAATAAGTTAGTATTTCCTACAAGACAGCAAGGAGGAGACGCAGAACATAACATTGCCAGAAGAAGCAAGCACTTGGATATTTGACAGAGATTGGACGAGGTCTTGTAATTAATGTTCCAAATATTGAGAATCTTGTAATTAATTTAAACATATTGCGCATCCTAAGTAGTCTACTCCTTGCGTTGTTTGCTTCTTCCTCAGACGTCTCTCATTTCTTGAAGTTTGGAATTTTTGGAGTTATTATTATGACTTTTTTAAATAAAAATAAAAAAACACTGCACCATAATCCTTTTAGTTTTTAAACAAGTTTTTCCCCGAATTCAAACTCTTCACAATAATACAAGTTCAGACAACCTATTTTTATACATCTCAAGTTAGAGGATGTCTTCAATAGTTTGTCTTTTTGAAATTGAATATTTATAATCATATAACTATGCTATCAAACGAAATAATAACTCAAAGTAGTGAAAGTATGCAGGATTTTCCTTTTTTTTTTATACTTGCTCTTTCTTTTATATTTAATTATATTACATGCAATTATTTGTGATGATAAAAAGCTGAGATTCAACCAATATAGGTGAATAATTGTTGCTACAAATATCTGCATGCCATTGTTATATATTGAGAAAATAAGAACTGTTTCCAAAGGCAAATATAAAGAAAATTATTATGTTAAAGAGCATTTCAATAACTTTTAATATTTTAAAGAAAGTTAATCATTTGCTCTGGTGAAAGTAAGACATGAAACTGGCTGATCATCCATTAAATGAGGACTTTGTCTTTGCTTGCTTAAAATGGCATTTTGGTTAATGCTCTCTGAATAAGCTGTGAATCAGATCTTGGATGATCTCTCAACTTAGAATAAAAAAGGGCAGATATCAACTTCGTTAATGATCTGCTTATGATTAAATATCAAAATTAGTATTATGAGATTTAATTATTTATCTGGAGGGCCCTCAAAGCTCTTGGCTGGTACTTGAGACACTGCCTTTCTTAAGGAGCACTACTTTTTCATGTTAGCACATGCCCTGACAATTTCCGCTCAATTCTGTTCTCTTTTCATTTTTCCCCTTTAAATTTTATTTTAACAAATAAAGTGAAAGCCAACACCGAAAATTGACGGAAAGTGAAAAAAATAAAGGAAAAGAAAAAAAAAAGAGAAAGTGAAAGGAGTTTTCAGTAAGTTGGAAAAAAAGGCCAAAATTAAAAACCGAGGGCGGTGGGGAATGAAAAACCCTTGGGGTGGCTTAAACTGTTAATGGAGAATTACACTTTTCAATTAACTGTTAATGGAGAATTACATAATCTCATTTTGTAACGATAAAAAGAGAATAATTTATTAGTTGCGTCTGGTTGACAAGGATGTGTCTTTTTCTGGTTTGTACGAGCTTGCCTTTGTCAGAATCCAAAGGAAAAGAATCAGCAGAAAAATAACTGTTTTGAGTTCAGCACAGGACATTAAATAACGTAGCTCAACCTACTACACCAAAAATAAATAGAATTGAGGTGAGAGATAAAATAAATATAATTGAAAAGAAAGTTATATTATGATTAATATTCAGAATTTATCAGTATCACTACTAATAACTAGTGGGAATGTGGGGATATAATGGAAAACATAGATAAGACCCCCGGGGGGGGGGGTTGGCAAACGGAGGAGCATAGTGGAACGCATGTTGTTTCATTATGAAAGCAGGTTGTCACTCTCACAGCCAAAAAGGCAAATTGTTCTCTCAAATTCCAATCACAATCGCATTCCTCTCTTATAAACGTGTTTATACTTGGAGTGAAGACTGAATTTTTCTGATTGGTGATAAAAAAATCGGATGAACTGAGAGGTGTGGGGGCAGATCAAAGATGGCTATCATGTTATTATTATTTTGGTATTTAAAACAAATGGGAAGGTTTTCTTGGTTGAGAGTGAGACTGTGAGCTCTCGAAGAAACCTCGTCGTTTTCCTTCTTCTTCTGCGTTGGCTTCTTGTTGCTTTCTCCACTCTGTTCGAGACAAATATAAAAGAAGAAGCTTTCTTTCTTTCTTTTTTTGCTGAAGCAGGGATTTGCGCTTCTGGGTCTTTTCTGTTCTGCTTTCAAGTTTCCCGCTTTGCCTCTGTTTTATGAATTTATGAATTCTTCTGTTTCTCCTTGAGAGAGATAGAGAGACTTTTGTCTCGCAAGACTTGGTTAGTAATCGTATCTGCCTTTATTTTGTATAAATGCATGAATGTTCCATTGGTATGTCATTTCACTTCATCAATGGCTTAAACTGTTAACTTCAACCTCTTATACTGTCTAATCTTACAGGAGATAAAAGCTAGAGTATAGTGCTTTGTGTTCTTTCTCGTTTTCCGGGAAAGTGGAAAGCAGATGAATACCAGAGCGCGAACCGGTACAAAAACCACCACTTCCAGCCTTCAGCCGACCAAAGGTTCTTTAAATGATGAGAATAAAGTAATTAATTCTTCTCCTTCTCCTTCTCCTCCTTACAGATTTTATTTTATTTTGTTGTCCCGTTGGAAGATCCTGGAGAACCAAGCATCCTGTTATGTTTGTCAGCTTCTCCAGAAAATTTGGCTCTCTACCATCAAAGGTTCCAAAAAAATTTTGTCACGTTATGTAAAATGAACATTTTCTGCATATTTGTAAACGTAAAGCTTGATTTATCGGAGCCTAAATCAAGAAACTGCTTTGATGACAAGGATGGAATTTTTTTCAGCCACTTTGAATCGATAAAAAAAAAGTGAAATTTGGGTTCTTTTTGCTGATCTGAAGAAACGAATTAGATTTGTGCTTCAGCTTCTTTTCTTGAACTATTAAAAAAATAGATTCATTACTAGACTGTGCGTGAAAAATGCAGGGCAAGATGGAAGCTCGAGGGAGCAGAGCAATGGCTGCCCAGAAAAACTTGAAAAATGGACTTCGCTCCAACAGAGAAAGGAAAATGGCCTTAATTCAAGATGTACGCATCAACGATTCTCATATGTTTCATTTAATTCTTTGAAACAATGGTTACTCATAAATAATTCATCAATTTAATTATCAATGTTCACACTTGCAGGTAGATAAGTTGAAGAGAAAGCTCCGACACGAAGAAAATGTTCACAGAGCATTAGAAAGAGCATTCACAAGACCTCTTGGAGCTCTGCCTCGTCTTCCTCCTTATCTTCCTCCTTATGTTAGCATCTCTCTGGAAATTTTGTTTCCTTCGTTCATAGAATTAACGCCTACATTGTAAAAGAAGAGATATATTATCTCTATAACTGTATTGAAATGAAATGCTTTTTGGAATTCAGACATTGGAGCTTCTTGCTGAAGTAGCAGTATTGGAGGAGGAGGTGGTAAGACTAGAAGAACAGGTCGTGAATTTCAGGAAAGGTTTATATCAGGAAGCTGTGTATATTTCCTCGAAGAGAAATTTGGAGAATTTGAGTGATTCAATTGAACCAAACTCAATCAGGAGATCCAAACACCAACGATCAAAATCTTTGTCTCTAAATGAGTTTAATTTAACAACCATCCCGGCTAGGCTTCAACAACAACCTCCTATTTCAAGAAGTGCTTCCAGTAGAAAGCTCCTATTGTCAGGTGACATTGTTGTCTCTGATAACTCCACTGGGAAGCAATTTCACAGAAAACAAAACTCAATCTCATCAATCCCAGAAGAAGCACGCGGCAAAGAGAATCTATCGTTTAGTAACACTGTGATGAAGGACAAGCAATCTCCAGAAAAGAAAACATCCAAAGCCAGTACTCCAGTGAAGGAAACTCCTGTCAAACAAGAATCAGCGGACAAGTTACAGGTAACTAAAAATTTAACACTTTCGAGAATTATTTCAACAAGTTCATTTTTGGCACTCATTTGGGTTCTGGTGCCATCAGTTTTAGATGGAATTGGATAAGGATTTTGAATAGAATCTCATACTTGTCAACTATGTGTTTCTTTTTCTTTTCTTTTCTTTTTTTTGCCCAGCTGGAGTGGAGATTAACAGGTCAAGAAAGAGCAAATGATAGAGCATCAGAAGTTGATATGACACCAAATGGAATATCAGAAGATATTGTGAAGTGCTTGTGTAGCATATTCATAAGAATATGCACATCCAAGGACATATTAGGAGAACTCAATGATCCTTATGGCATTAATGTCCAATCCGAAAAGAGGGATATTGGCCCCTATAAGAATCTATGTGAAGTTAAAGCGTCCACGGTTGATTTCAACAGAACAACAAATGCATTGTTTCTGATCCATAGACTTGAGTAAGTTTTAAAAGGCTTAATTCTTTTTGTAGTTATTGGTTAATAGAATCACTTAACTAACCTTATACGATTGGTGGTTGGCATCCAGATTCTTACTTGGAAAGCTTGCTTCTGTGAATTTGAAGGGTCTTACTCACCATCAGAAACTTGCTTTCTGGATAAACACTTATAATTCCTGCATGTTAAATGTAAGATATAACATCTTCTCACAAAATTAGCTTCATCTTACTGCAATTAAACCCTGAAGGAAGGCCTAATATTTTGATTTTGGATGGTTTAGGCATATTTACGGCATGGCGTACCAGAGAGTCCCGAAATGGTTGTTATGCTAATGCAGGAGGTACATTGATTAAGTTTTCCAAAATTCAGTCTCTTCCCGGAAGGTGCACAAAGCACTAGTTTTACTTCAAATTTCAAGGTGACTCATTTTTTGGATTTGTCTTTACCAGGCAACATTAGTAGTGGGGGGCCAGTTGCTCAATGCAATTACAGTAGAGCATTTCATTCTGAGACTACCTTATCACCTCAAGTTTGTAAGTTCCCCCAATCAAGCCATGTTCTTTTAGCCCCAATGAAGTTCATTTTTCTTCAAAGTCCTTGTTTATTTGTATTCATCCCCTGATTTGCCACTTCACTTCCTGCAACAGTCATGCCCGAAATCCACAAAAAATGATGAGATCATCGGTAGAAGCACATTTGGACTTGAATGGTCTGAGCCCTTGGTTACATTTGCACTCTCCTGTGGAAGCTGGTCCTCACCTGCAGTATGTTTTCCTTCTCCTCACCTCAATCTAACCAATAGTCTTATTATCATCTCTAAAGTCATTCTCTGTTTTTTGAGTACACAAATCTCCATACAGTTGGAATCCAGCCCCTAGGATTCATATAATACCACTTAATATCAGCAAATATTGTCCAGTAATACTAGTTTGGTGTTGTCATATGCTATTTTTCTTTCTTGGTATGAATAAATGTATAAATCTCCTGTACGTTTCTGTATATGAAGGTGAGAGTGTACACAGCATCTCAAGTTGAAAATGAGTTAGAAGCAGCGAAGAGAGATTATTTACAGGCAGCAATTGGCATAACGAACACAAACAAGGTCATAATCCCGAAGTTACTGGATTGGTATTTACTGGATTTCGCAAAGGACTTGGAATCTTTGTTGGATTGGGTTTGCCTGCAACTTCCTCATGAACTCAGAAATCAAGCAATCAAATGCCTTCAGAGAAGCGGGAGAGAGCCTCCTGTGTCTCAGCTGGTACAAGTAGTACCCTACGAGTTCAGTTTCAGGTTGCTTTTGCACCATTCATAAGACTGAGGAGAGTTTTAGATTTCTTAGACTTCGATTGGTGGGTTTGTATATTTAATATTTTTACTCTTCTTTTTTGGCCAATAGAGAAAGTACATAAACACAAGTCAGTGTAAATGTCTGTTGTAACTGGGTCGCTAGCAATTAGAAATACAGAGAAATGGTTGGTTTCTTAGAAGTTGATGTGGTTTTAGAGATAATCTCACATTGTTGACAGCAGTGTTTAGAGGTGACAGGTTGCGAAAGCCAATTTGGACGACTAGGGTAAATTGAGTCCTTTAATTATTTATCATTAATGGTTTGTTTGGATTGTTTGTTCTGGAGTCAACATAACCGTTCCGTATTCTTTGGAAGAGAAATTAACGGTATGCATATAATTCTGGAGGCAACGTTCGGTAAAAGCTATACTTAAAATAAATTAAATGACAATAAAAAACTATGCAGTTAGGGGAAATTACTTTTATACAAAGAAAGAAATGTATTTTCTATTAGAGATAATTCAATTTAAGGCATTATCACATACTAAATATGAATATCTTTTTAACAAGAATTCAAATATTGTTTTACTACCTCATAAACTCTTGTCAAATTTGAAAATCTTTTTTAGTGTTATACAAATAAGAAATAGAGAAGAGATTGAGATGAAGGAAATGAGGAAGATAATAGAAATAAGAGAGCATTTGGAGAGAAAGGGGAGAGAATCACTCCATTCACTTCAAGCTTACAACTATTTGGTTTATACCTACTATTTGTATATTAAACGTGATTATGTATATTAAACATAGAAAACTCTTAATAAACTATTCTATTATAAGTTATAGCTTTAAATGTAGAATTTTAAGAGATAAAATTTATGAACATCCACACTTCATCATTCAATATTTATAATATTAGGAGTTTTTTCGTTCGGTTGTCAAAATGACGAGGATTTAGATAGTTGATTCATTTGAGAATATGGTAGAAAAGTACTTTTACGTAAGTCAAAGTAAATATGTAAAGGAGATTATCTCATTTTACAGAAAAATAATGTTGAACATGCATTTGAATTCCCCATAAGCTCAATCAAATAAGGTCCGGTCATCAACTTTTTAATTCCCCTAGCGATGGACCCCTGGTGAATTATCTGGACTGTTGTTATGGGTCTTCTTAGCGATATGTCCGTACTCCTTAGAATTGGATGGCCCCTAAAGTTGACAGTGAGTACAGAAACCAGTTCAACAGGTAAAGCCCAACAAAAGTAAAATCGGTTGATAAGGAATTGGTTCAAATTCTATAAAATTTTGAAATGAAATCTGGCTGCTAATGTAAAAGATATTGATAGTGGACAATTTATAAGTACCTCTGTAAGTGCTCTTTAAGTATGAGTCTTGATGAGCCATTGAAAGCGAACTCATCTGAAAAAAGAGCTAAACACTTCATTTTGTTGACCAGGAGTTGTATTATCAACCTAGGCTTTCAGCTGAGTCCAAGAAAATACAATGGTGTTAAATACATAATGATAGAATTTTGTCATCTTTCCTACTTTACTCAGCTTAATCCAAATTAGTCTAGACTTCTGATAAATCTTTTTGTTAAAGAGATAGGTTCAAGACATCAAATGTCCGCCAATAAAGTTTGCCAAAAAGTACATATATACTTTGTAAAAATATCATTTGAAAAAGTATAAATACTTTGATATTAATACTTCTCCAGTCTTATTTAAAATGCAGAGAGAATGTTTCATTTGTTGCTATTTACAAGTTACCTATTTAAATTTTTTTCATGGAATATACAATTTTATCATTCATGTATTACTTTGATTTTACTTTTATGTGTTATAGTTTTAACGTGAGGTTAATGTGATTTAAAGTTTTTGTTAATATATATGAAAGATGTTGAAAAGTGATATGTAAACAGGGCTATAACATGTGGGGCCCTATTTGTTCTACGCATAATGTCGAAGATCCTACTTCTTTGAAAAAGGTTCACAAGTGCTTCACATATTTTAGCCTATATCATGAACAACTTGTGCAGTCTTGTAATCTTGCAAGAGTCGTATGATTTTCAACCCCCGAATTCTATAGCAGAGCCACATATTAATATTTAAACAGGAGAAATGATTAAATTGCAAGAATTAATATTATCATTGGAACTTGGAAGAGGGTGGCACTCCGAAATGAACCGCTTAATTATGCAAAGATAATTAAATTTCTGTTAGAGGAGCTGCTGGCACCTAATTTGTCAGAATTGTATAAAATTTAGGGTTTTTTTAAAATCATTTTGAGAATAGCTTTTACAGATTTTGAAGTAAAACTTAGCTTATGAAGAATAGATTTTATGGATTCCGAGACAAAACCTAAATTTTGAAAAGTAATTGTGTTTAAAAAAGTTATTGACTTTTACAGATTTCGATGCAAAAAGTAAGTAAAAAAGAGGAAAGAGAAAAAAAAAGTAAGAAAAAAATTTATTAGAAGAGATGTATGATTGAAGAACGAAATTTTATATATGAAAAGATAAAGCAACAAGCTTTCTCGAGCTCCTAATTTTAATTTTAAAAATAACAAGCTCCTAATTTTAAGTTTAAGAAAATAGCTTTCTCAGAATACAAGACTGCAAATATGACGCAACGAAAATGCTAAGACTGACATGTAGGACCCCACGTAGAGTGGGACCCTCCCAAAAATAGGCGTATGCCACTTAAAGCAGCGAGCACACGGTATTCTTTAGTAAAAGGCGAAAGAATAGTTCGCTCTGTGCTCACTACGTGGCTGCGTGATTTGATTAAGAAGCTTGCCTCGGCTTTTATAGTGCATTTCGCTGCTGGAACTTCTCAGCTCGCCGATGTGGGACTTTCAATGATTCCTCGATTCAGTACCTTCACAATGTGTTTATTTGGGAAAACTTGTTGCCAACAATATGCCAAGATAAAATGCATTTTGAAATTGGTAAACTCCTTTCTTCTCGCAGATTCCCAAACATTTACAGTGTCATGCAACCCACAAAATTGGACCTGCTCGCCCAGTCTCATTTCTGAATGTTTAGCATTGCGCATCATTATTAATTACCACATGCTGAACATCTTGAGAAGGCATCAAAGATTTTCTTTCCTCACTGGCTTCAGAAAAATTAAAGCTTAAATTATGATCCTTGTGCAAGTTGTCTGTGTAAGCTAAGGGTACTACTAATCTGATATGTTACATATAAATCTGTGTCACCATCGCTTCCCCTATATATACATAAAAATCAGTAGTTCCTTTCAACATTATAGTTGCTGTCAAGCTCACAAAAAATGAAGCACAAGCGATAGTGTGTGAAGATTAATGAAGGCTCGGAGCTTTGATATACTATTAACGATCTGAATGATAAAATTATCCTTTATTTGGATGGTCCTTAGACACCAATCACAATTCAATGATGGTTCTATACATACACATAAATATATCTTTCTCCTTCTTCTCATATACTACTACCTTTAATCTTTGTTATAAGATTCACTTTCTGTGTTCTTATGATTTGGCAGCCTATTACTATGAAGGAGAAGGAGGAGCATGGAGGGCGTAATGGAGGAGGTTGGGATGTAAATGAGGCACTCTCACTCTTCATTATGGTGTGTCAGTAAGCAGTTCCGCTATCTGGGCTCCCCCTCATTCATTGTTGTTCCTTCTTTTTCTGGTGAATCATCATCCACATAATAAAGCCAACGATGTACACTGAATTCTGATCTCTCAATTCGAATTCTTCAATCAAATCCCAATTCAGGGATAATAACCCATTAAATCAACATCTAATGGTTATCATTTCTTAATCTAGACTCAATCCTGAAGGTATTCAAATGTTCCTTTATCTTGTTTTGTTGGTTATTTGTATATACTGACTTTTTTATAACCCCTTAGTTCAAACATTAAATATGGATACATTTTGAACAGAGGTTTGAAGCTTTGTTTACTACCGCTGCATTGTAAGGGTTGGGGACTAACCGTCTAACCCCTCTAGCCTTAATCATGTGGATGACTTCATTATTTTAAGATTTATTGCTCAGTCAATAGTGCAAGCTTATACAAGTTCTTTACTATTTTTGTTTGGCCAAAAAATTATTTGTTTTGTAAATAATTGTGTCCGTTTGGGAACGCGGTAGAGAAATATTTTTACGCAAGCCGAGGTAAATATGTGGAGGAAACTGCGGGTCCGTTTGGGAAAGCGGTAGAAAAGTACTTTTACGCAAGCCGAGGTAAATATGTGAAGGAGATTATCTTGTTTTGCGGAAAAACACTGTTGAATGCACTTTTGGAAAGTAAACAAGCTTTCCTAAATAAGCGCATTGTCTAGTCTGAGTTCAATTTGTGATCGTGGCCTCGTAGGTAAAGTAATGTTTAAATTTCTTAATTGTAAGGGTATACAGTATACATGACATTATTTTAATATATAGAATTACTATTACTATTATTGTTGTACACAATTATTAGCAATTATGGATTTCTTTGAATATTATTATGATGATTATTATCCTTCCTGCTTTGAATTTCATTTATGACTATAGATAGATACCATTAACTTATTATTTAAATTTAAATATTAAGTTGTGGGTTTTTCAATAATAGCTTTTTCACATAGCATTTTAATATATAAAATATAAATATGATTACTATCCCACCAGTAAACCTTAAATTAATGCCTTAACCAATTTGATTACCTGTATCAAAAAGATTGCCTGAAACGGGAGCGCCTCCAATGGGGATACATGTGATTAAACAAAAAAGATGGGCAACCCAAGTATTTTTTTCAAAGTATTCTCGAGAAGTTCATCAAGCCATCCGCATTCATCTTAAAATTCATATTTCCAATGCGATTTTACTGGCCAATTTTAGTTATTTGGTCACGATTTTTCAAAGGAGGAGCTGCAGCATCTACTTTTTTCCCAAAAAAAAAAGCAAAATGGTATCATTAAAATATGAAGAACCTACAAGCAAAGTGATATCAAATGTACTGCTTCTATCAGAACCGTATCGTTGCAGAACAAAAGTGGGGAAGAACAATAGTGAACAGATAAAAGGGAGGAAAGAAATAAACAGCCCAAACAGTCTATTTCGTTCGAACTTCATAATTCTCAATGGGCGCCAAGAATGGTACTCCTCGTCTGCTAATTTCACATCGTGTTAGAATATCACGTGTAACCATCTAATAACAATCAGAAAATATTCTCACCTGCAACTTAACACACTACAAATTTACAGTAGAAAAACACATACGCCTGTAGGAGAAGGGTTTACTCTTACTCCTCTTCCAAGTGCACACGAGCTTGAGTTCTCGTAGTGGACAAGTCTCAGATAATTTAGTCTGAACCTAACTAAAAGTGGCAAAGATGATGGTAGGGAGAAAGAAGATTGTTGACCAAAAATTTCTTGGCCATGAATTTTTTACCATCTTGAATCTCAGTGTGTCCTCCAAACCTTCTATTGAGCCTTAGCGAGGCTTCGAGATGGTCCATGCAACAATTTGACAAAGCCAAGGAAGCTTAACTTTCCATCAGTGTGTCTAATCCAATCATGAAGAACAGCATGAACAGGTACAGATGGGCCAAGGCCAAGTTCCTGAAGAATTTCGTTGAAACCATTTATGAGAAATGTTATCACATAATTGCATCTCAAGCTGATAAATCTTTGGTAAAGAGATACTTAAACTAAATGATTTCAAGTACTGCCATCGCTTATTTTAAAAAAAAAATACCCTCAACATACCAATAGTACAACTATGCGCAATAGATTATCCAAAAAAATATATTAGCTATATTGCAAAACCACTGAATTTGGTATTGTTAGATGTCTTCGCTTGTAAAATCATCCATGCGTGCGTATTTTGGAAGAACGACAATTTCAAAGAGCCTACCAGCTCGAACCAATTTGTTTCAGCCAAGGCATAAAACCCATGAGACACCAGTGAGCCAGTTCCATGCATATTTTTAGCATACCAAATTCAGCTGGTACGCATGCATAACAAAAACTAATCCCTCCGGTCCTATATAGAAGTCCCTATTTGTTGTTTACATTACACTACAAACGGGAATTTATATTTAAAATCAGAGAGAGTATCTTTTTATTCAAATCAAGCATACCGAAGCTAGTTCCTCAATGACAATAGCGCGGTTTCCATCTTTTTCAAAAAGTTCATAGGCACAGCGAGCATGCTGCTCCCACCGTCCAAGTGCTTCAAGTTGATGAACACTTAGCGCAGCTGCACAGAACTCATCAAAATCCATCCTTCTATATTGCAATGCATTGAGCTGCCATCCAAAATCATCAATATTATTACCAATTATTATTAAAGGAACAAGCTTCCTATTTAATCATATACCAAAAAGTCTAGTCTTGCACTTACGGATGCTAGAAAGTCAGGAACACGTGACTCTTTCATGGCATCTGTAGCATTTTTCATCAAGACCTGGCCAGCTCAAATGTATTAGATAACAAACATCATCTTCTCAACACAGTATACCAGAATAATTGGAAAGAAACCTACCGCTTTGATATTTTCCAAGCTTATAGTACCATTTTTGTTAGGCTCTAAAAGTGTAAACTGCTCCTTCAAATAAAATAGCTCATCTGCGGTTAAAGTCTTGGATAGTGCCTGTCCCAATACCAATGACATTGATAAGCTAGGGGAAACATACATGTATAGCATGCTTAAGCTTGATATGGAAAAGAAAGAAAACAGAAGTATACAAGGAAAAAAGTCAGAAACAAACACTTCAAG
Organism: Vachellia pachyceras; assembly: GCA_025593235.1. Lineage (NCBI taxonomy): Eukaryota > Viridiplantae > Streptophyta > Magnoliopsida > Fabales > Fabaceae > Vachellia > Vachellia pachyceras. The sequence continues at coordinate 882 of JANTPZ010147870.1, read as the reverse complement.
CAACACTCAGCAATATATATTTGTTCGCTAAAGAACTACATTAGATGTAAATTTCTTTCTCCTGTCTCCAACTTTAAAATTCCAGGACGTATTTCAAACACGTGTTAAATTCAAGCATGGAAACACTCGGTGATAATCAAAGGGTTTGCCATTCAGATTATTCAAGCAATAATAAACTATTTAAGAATTAACCAGGCATTCATAGTAAAATAATTTTTTGGATAACTAGTGTTTGTATTGATATGTTAAGAATAATACTGAAACTAGCACATATTCAGTAGAGAAACTCAAGAATGGCAGCATAAATTATTCATAAATGGCTCTATTAATTTGATATCAAATTTATGAACGCAAACACAGTTTCTAAATGAATATACACACACCCTTAAAGCTGCTTTCCGCAGGGATGAGGAACGCATGTATGCCTTCATGAGCTTGAATATTAGAATATCCAAAGGTACTTTTACATCCTTGTAATTTTTAATCCAGGGGTGACCTGTAATATACGACAGTGAGTAATAGGATAGAAATGGAAGCAAACTCAGAACCTCTGATGATAAACTCACTTAATGCCTGTGCAGCCGTCATTCTTTTCCGTGGATCTTTAATCAATAGCCGTTTAACAAAGTCCTTTGCCTCAGCTGATAGAGAAGGCCAAGGAGGTTCATCAAAAGATGGATCAGCTTTTAAAACAGCACGAAAGATTCCAGACTCAGTCCGGGCCCAAAATGGACGGCTTCCACATAAAAGAATATATGCAATCACACCAATACTCCAGACATCAGCCCCTGTGGTGTAAGATCTATGTAGAACTTCAGGAGCCACATAGTACGCACTGCCAACAATATCATCAAGTCTATCATCTGCAAAACACAATGATAA
>JANTPZ010147869.1:1054-39403 GCA_025593235.1 Vachellia pachyceras | reverse complement strand
CTAAGCTTAAGGATCCAGGAAGTTTCTCAGTCCCTTGTAATATTGGGACAAATTTCTGTGGTAGAGCTCTGTGTGATTTGGGTGCCAGTATGAACTTGATGCCTCTTACTGTTTTTAATCAATTGGGTTTGGGAGAGCCAATGCCTACCACTGTTACTCTTCTCTTTGCGGATCGTAGTACTTGTCAACCTAGAGGAAATATTGAAAATGTCCTAGTTAAAGTGGACAAGTTTATCTTCCCAACAGATTTCATTGTGTTAGACTGTGACGTTGACTAGAATATTCCTCTCATCTTTGGACGTCCATTCTTAGCCACTGCAAGAACTCTCATTGATGTAGAGAAGGGTGAAATCACTTTGAGGGTTGATGATGAGAAAGTGATCATCAACATGCCACAGGCCTCGAACTTCCATGATGATTCAGCTAATTGCTCCTTCATTGATCTATTAGATTCTATTGGTCAACAACACTCATATGCTTCCATGATAAAAGACCCTTTAGAGGCAGTTTTGATTAGAGAGAAGAGCTTTGCAGAAGTTGATGAAAGAGTTAAAGAGGTTTCCCGCTTGAATTCATTACCTCATTCAAGGCCACGAATTATTGAACCACTTGAGGTGTTAGATGCCTTGAATACACCATTGAAGCATTCCATTGAAGCCCCTCCATTGACGGCATGAGCACTGGCGCGCATGAGAGCTGAACGAAAACCAGAAGGCGTCGTTGTGCTGAATCATCATCATCGTGGTCAAACTCACGGTTGAGGAAGAAGCTTCATCTGTTATAGCGAAGGCACAGGCGAATCTTTAATTCCTCATTGGCATTGTTGTTCTCTTGCCTTTTCCTCTTTATGGTCAATGTTGTGCTGTGGTTGCTAAAATTAATTTAATTCCTCATTAGCAAGAGATTGTGCATGTGAAAGGAGAATATTAATTTGGTTATGACTTGAGAGAGCTTAATCAATTGCTTTTGAACCTTAGACAAACATATAACGTTATTTAATCACTAATAGAATTGTATGTATTAAATTCTCATGAATTGCATTGTTGAAAAATAATCATAGGCATGTCTCATCGTTGAATTAAAATCCCAATTCGTCATTCTCATTTTATTGTTAGTTTCCGTGAACTTGGTAGAACTTTAGGACATTATTACTCAATTGATTCACTCAACCTAATTAATCACATAATTGCATTGATTATCTCGTTTATGCGTTAGTCTTTGTGGGAACGATATTTTTATACTACTTGCGACCCGTACGCTTGCGGTAAGTTATAAGGCGAACAATATATAAATGGATGGTGAAACTAATATTTAATGCAATGATTTAGCATTCTCAGAAGAGATATTGGAGACTTGATGAATATACTTTAAAGATATTACATGATGACAATGTGTTATGCTTAATTCAACCAAAAGGAAGATATGCTCTGAAAGGAATTAAAGATTATTTGCTTGATGAGAATTCAGTATACTCTATCGAGATAAAAAGATAAAGGTGATGTTGTTTTCAGGGGGAGTAAAAGTGACGATGTTATCATAAGGAGAAGTAAAAGTGATACCACTTCCAGGGGGAGAAAAGATCTTGCTGTACTCTTTTTTCCTTAACCAAGGTTTTATCCCACTGGGTTTTCCTGGTAAGGTTTTTAACGAGGCAGCTTCAATATATGTTGTGTACTCTTTTTCCTTCACTAGGTTTTTGTCCCATTGGGTTTTTCCTAGTAAGGTTTTAATGAGGCACAACATTTGTTTATGGACATCTAAGGGGGAGTGTTGTGAAATTATATATGTGTGTGTGGATGTCCATAAAGCTCTTTAGATTCCTCTTAGGATCCTCTCCCTCTTGATGCTAAATTTCATAACCTCCAACCCCTTATTATTCCTATGCTTAATGCCATAAAAACCATAACCTCTAATGCTTTTATGTTGTATCATAATGTGGGTTAATTCTTTTTTTTATGGTATTGTAACTCTTAGAAGGGTATAGTGCCTATAAATAGGATTGTAAAGCAAATGGTTGGATGTACTTGGAATCACGTATGAATGAGAAATGCTCATTTGCTCTCTTCCACAATCTCTTATCTTCTTTTACTTTCTATACTCTCATTTTTCGTTTTATAACACTCATGAACTTTTAAAATCATGTGATTTTTTACTATTGAGATACCTATATGCTCAAAACCTAGTTGTTTGGATTAATTCAGTCTAAATAAGTAATATAATGACATTAGGTTTAACAATGTTACAAATTTTAGGGTTAGAAGAATTATCAGTGGAGGATCACTCAACCATAGTAAGGGCATGGATTTAAAATTCACTTTATAAAATTAAGATATTGAAATAAAATTTTGTGTGGAATTGAAGGATTTTTTTTTGGCTAAAAGTGTGAAATTAAATGACTAAATATGTACTTTTACCTATTTTATTTATATTAGGAACTTGAATTTTATGCAATTCATGGTATTATGTTTAATGTTACTAGAAAAATCTTGACTATTCATTTTGATTAATCAGTTTTTACTTTAGCCTAGTGATCCATTTGGGAAAGCGGTAGGGAAGTGCTTTTACCATTTACGAGACAAATATGTGAAAGAGATTATTTCGTTTTTCAGAGAAATACTGTTGAATGTGTTTTTGGGGTGTTCAATCGCTTTGCCAAACACCCCCATAAACTGCATGACAATTGTCAGATTAAAAAACAGATAGACAAAATCTTTTTTAAGTGTACTATTGAATTGCAAATCCACATAACGTGTACAAAGCACTTACAAAGCTATTCAAGGTATAATAACTTTCAGTGTGATAAATATTTCTGTAGGGAAAAAATGATTCAGAACAATGTGAAAAGTAACACTTTTGAGCTCATGCATTTACTTTACCACAAATAGTAGAATAATTGACCCCTTCATAATACCCTTTATAAATTAAAATCATGTGTGAAGTTTAAAGAATGAAGACCTATTTTATTTATATTAGGAATTCGAATTTTACACAATTCATGGCAATATGTTTAATTTAAGTTGAGAAACCTCGTATATTCATCTTGATTAATCAGTTTTCATTTAAACCAGTGAATAAAACACACGACAATTATTAATCGGGGTTGAATATTACATGATCAACTAATGTTTAAATTCTCGTTGAGAGTGTTGCCTACATTTAACTGATAATGCCGCTAACAGAAATGGCCCTAGTAGGAGGATACATGTGCTTAAAAATACACATGACAAATGACAATTTGAGCTCAAAGCATTCACTTTAGCATGGTGAAATAATTGACCCCCTCTATATATATTATCCTATGAACTAAGTTTCTCCTTAATGATTCCTTCAATAGACCCAACAAGTCCCATAACACTAATAATAAAGCAAACAAAACTAAAAGACCTAAGAAGAATCCATTTTGTAGTCCATGCTCTTATTTTCTTCTGCACAAAGTACATCTCCACGGGGAAGTAAATGGTCAATGGCCAAAAGTTCAAAGCTCCCAACACTCCCAGGACCTGGTTGAAGTAAGGGAAGAGGATGGCTATGCCTGTGGTGAAAATCACATACACTGTTCTGAAACAAAATCTGAACAGGCTCAGCCGAAACACTGGCAAGAGAGGTAGCTTCACTTGGTAAAATTTGTTCACAAAGTTACTGTTTGGGAACCTTCTAGAACTGTATCTATCTGCAGCTGCAAATATTGGTTGGCTGTATATCTGATGATAACAACATCAACAAGAAGCAGGAGGAGATGAATTAGCACATTATGGCTGTATAAGTGATAAGATGATATAGATAGTGAAAAGAAATATACTAAAATACACATTACATGAATTATGATTTGTTCATATTAACTTTTTCAAAAGTGACTTTTATCATCCCAAATATTTTTTACAAATTTAAATTAGGATAAAAGTTTATCAGTATAATGCGATTTATGTTTAGATAAACTTTCTGATAAAAAAAGTTAGTTCTGCATAAATTCGTATCAATGTTATAATAATAAGTCAGTTTTAAATTGTTTAAAAATAAAAAAGGTCAAAAGCCATAAACTTAAAGTATGAAAAAGTTGCTTCAACCTTAAGGTGGTTTGGTACGAAAAAGTCATTTGCCCTAGAAAGCCATCTCAAACATCATTTTAAGCCTAAATTTTTTTTGGGGATTAAAAAGTCAGTTTTTGTGAGGCAAAGGCCATTCCAAACTTAGCCTTGGTCACGAAGCTTTATGAAAATATGCAGAGTTGTCTTTAAAGCTGAAAAAGTAGTTTCCATTAATCTCTTGAATGAAACTCTATGGAGCTTATGATCATTTATTGAACAATGTCGAGAGCAGACAGCGACTAATAAATCAAGCAGCAGTACTAAGTTGCTACAATATCTCAAAACTAGGTGAGCAACATTACTCATGGCTTATAAATAGTTTGGTTTTCTATAATTGTTTTATTACATATGGATGGTGGCCTGGTGCTAGCTGCCTCAGATATTATCATGTAAAGAGTTAGGGTTATTTTAAAAAATTGTAACTTTAGTCTTTTTTCTTTTTACTTTTATTAGTTTTGAGACAGCATGTAATATAATTAGGGGAGATAAGGAAGAAATGATGTAGTCGTAAAGAGAAGCTGTGAATCCCATAAACAACCACATTTTTTTAATTTTGTATTACTTCGTTTCTGAGTACGAATGTCAAAGATTTGATTTGATTGCTAAACATTGAGCTTGCTTAATTTGCTGTTAACTGTTATATCTGATAGGTAAGGAAAGAAAAAAATATTTTCACAAGTTGGCTGAAATTCCGCAAAATTTCTGTTGTTAGGTGGACTTGTTTTGTTTCTGTTTCAAGGTGGTTCTTCTTCTAACACTTCAAATAAGGTGAATAATGTTTTCTGACTAAACTCCTCTTCTGAAGCAAACAAAGAAACTAAAAACTAAAATCGGCAGATAAATCTCAGGCCAAAAGGAAAAACATAAAAGAAATCAACCCACAAAGTATTCAAACTATGGTTTCTGTGAAGTGTGCACAGCACAAGTACCTGATATCCTCCCACCAAATGAACAACGATGCAAGCATTGGCGAAGTCAACAAGCCAGTAAGGCTCATAGAAGCCGAAGCCGGTCAATAAGTTCCCAGGCGTATCGCTTCCAAACGCGGAGTATCCAAAGCATCCACAACATAGGTAGAAGAAGGTTGTGACAAGGACTGATATCACGGAGGCCTTCTTCATGGCTTGGTTTTCAGGTGGAGGAGACTTCAATGTATCCTTCACTCAACCAAAAAAAAAAAGTCAACACTTTTTTTTCCTTCAGTTCTTGGAACTATGTATGTATTTCTTTTTTCTAAACCACCCAATTGGAATATGAAACTTACTTGTATTTCAAGAAGGAGGACTGAGTATGGATAGGCAAAGGCAATGTCACCAAGTGCTTGGAACACTAACCATACCTTTTCAAGGGAGTTACTAGTTGTTACTCCTGTTATGCTCCCCTTAATTGTCCCATTTTCTGCAATTTCAGGTGTGAACAACACTCTTCTCAAGCTGGGAATATTCTGATAATATTCTAGTTTCCTATAAATACGAGTGATTGCACCTTCCTAAAATATTGTTCACATGACACTATAAATAGAGGGTGCCTCCCTCAATTATTTTCCACCTTAACCATTGAGTTATTTGGCTATCCCCCTCCTTGTGGATCTGCTATTTCTAGCAGTTTAAACGCTATTCGGCTGGAGTTTGGAGGTTTGACTTGGATCGGCCTCTCTCCCCTCCTCCTTCATTTTCTAACAACTACTTAAAGTAACACTCTGTTTTGCTGCATATAATCTCTATAGATAAGCCAGAAATCAGCTTTAAATCAAAGATTTAATCAATTTTTAGCAGAAACTATAGCACCATCAAAACATTATGATATGATTCTGAAGCAATTAGGACTACAAAAGGTTTATTTTTCTACTTTGTTTTTCATCTAATTAAACACGTTCTCCCTTGAATTACATAGTAAAAAGTCATATTGTTCATGGTCTATAAAGTGAATTGCCATAGATTAATATATATATATATATTGATGTATTGATTGATCATAAGCTTGAAATGGACAAGACAGAACGGGGAAGGAGAGAATAATCTTACCAATAACTTTTGCAATGCCAAGTCCTAGTCCAATAAAAGAATATGAGAAAGACATAATTGCAGCAACAACAGAAAGCCATGTCATATTATGAAGATCTGGTATAAATGACATAAAGAACTGTACAACTCCAAACAGCACCATGAACAAGGTCTCCCCATAATGACAAGGAGCATTGTGCCCATACTTGTGATAACAGTTTGACTTCAGAATTGCCCTGCATTAATAATGTAATGAACTAGAACATGAACATGGAAATGAACAGCTTTGAACAAGGTTCAAGTTAAATTGTTATAAATAGCACAGCAAGAAATGCAAATAAGTAATCACTTGTCAGTTGAAATGGGGTAGGTTTTTTTTTGCACCAGAGGAATATATGTACCTCAGACTGGTTGCTGTGGTAATAACGTAAGCGATACTAACACCATACAAGTTCAAACATTGACAGAAACCAGCCAACCATCTACATTTTTGTCCTGAACTAACACTAAGCTGATCAGAAAGTATTTAAAAAAATAGGGATTGCCAAAGAAGAAGCATACCCTCTCAGTTATACAACAAAGAAAAGCAAGAAACTATTCATCTACGTACATAAATCATGACATGAATGCGAGTTCCAGTAATAAATCATGATAAATCTTGCATGATTGGAAGTCCTCTTGCTATGAACAAGAAGGTATTATCCTATTATTGCATGCTTCCTCTAACTGGTCAATGTGGGACTCCCCAAATATATTCTATTACTAAAGAGTGTTTACATGTTTAGTTTCATTTGGTTTTGCATCAAAAATTTTTCTCTTCACCTGGGCTTGTAGTTTTTTTAATTCTCAGAGAACTTAGTCATCAAATCGAATGGCTCTTGATCCCACATTAGGTTTGTCTTTTGAACAAAATGACTTGAGCCAATTTGATCCTAAACCTACCTCAAGTTCATATGCCTACAATTCAATATCCAATTAATCAATGTGGGTATCTTTCACACTTAGGGATAATTGCATGTTTAGTTTCATTTGATTTCGCATCAAAACTAGGCCAAACCAATCAATACATCATATAAGATGTATAAGAAGATGCATTATTCATAAGTCAATATATCAAAGAGTTATTTTGATGAAAAGAGCGAGGATAGTTACTACCGAGAAAGGTTCTAACAGCATCACTATAAGAGTAGTTTCTGTTGCCAGAAACAGGATCTAGAGTTCTGTAACAATCAGAAAGGAGGAAGGAACTAATATAGGTGGCAATGGCACAGAAGATCAAGGAAACAGGCCCTGCAATCCAACCCAACTGAGAAATACTCCAAGCTAGAGACAGAACACCAGAACCAATTATAGCAGTAATGATATGAGACACTGCACTCCATACAGTTCCTGACAAGAATGAAAGGAATAGATGAAAATCAAAAGTCTACAGAAACATGGATTGTTTTGCACGACGATTGGCATGGTTGAAATGTTTATACCAGTTCTTTTGGCGTGTCCATCGTCATCATAAGCACTAGAAGAAGCTATTTGGAGGAAGTTTTGGACAGCCATGTCTGTGTAGAACTCAGTGGAAGGCAATGGAGAAGAAGATAGTTCTAGTTTGTGAGGTTCATATAAAGGCCCTAGGCAACTGCACTTAAGAAGACTAACTATTGCTGCTTCTTCTACTTGAATTCACTTAAAATGTGTTTTGTATGGGAGAACCAAACACTTGGCTTGTCTTGTATTGCAGGCCTCTCTATGCCCATGAAATGGAATAGATGCCTCACCTCTGGTCGAAGATATTATTGTTCTCTTTAGGCCAAGTTTGGCATGAGTGAAGGAAGATTCAAGAGAGCGAGAAGGACAAACAAATATATATTTATGAAAAGCTGACAATAGTGGCTTATGAGATAACCATGGTTTTGGTTTCATACTTGATCTTGGTGTGCATATAAGAGTGTTTATTTTGGATTCATAATTGATTTCCATATGCATAAAGTGCTTGATAACTTAGTAGTACTGGATAACTATGGTTTTGAACGTTATAATAATTGTTTTGGTACAAATTAATCAAAACCCTAAACGAGTTAGTGCTTTATTCAGATTTCTCTCCCTCTCCCTTTGCATTTTTCTAAAAGTTGGCTCTTCCATACCAAACAAACATGTCCTAAATTGAATAAAGCAAGAATTTGGCACCGAGATTAGAATCGATTACACTAATATGTGGAACAGTCAACTTCAAAGATGGTATGAGTCAGTGGCTATGATTAGTGTGTGTGTGTGTGTGTGTGAGAGAGAGAGAGAGAGAGAGAGAGAGTAAATGAGAGGAGGGTAGTGTAAATGAGCATGTGGTAGAGAAAGAGGCTGTTTATGGTTAGTGAGCTTTCCAAGGCACAGTAAGGAAATCTCTTAGGTGAAGTTGAACTTTAAAAGCTCAGTGTTTTTATGTTTGCAGCAACATAGAGTAATTCAAAATACACTCATTTGAATCCAAAAACAAATAAGAAGAGTTATGGGTGATTCATTGGGAAGGGTAATTTTGACTTGTCATGGAGAGCAGGAGATGTAGACTAAGCAATGCTGATACCAAATAAGAAGCCAAGAACATTAATTAAAAGGAAAAAAATAATCTTCTTGATCCCCGTATTTTTTACTCAATTATAACTTAGTCTCTGCAATTTAACTTGGTGTTATTCAACCTCTATAATTTTAACTCGGTTATAACTCAGTCCTTAAACTTTGACTAAATGCAACTATGTACATATAGTTTAACAATTTTATACTTTAGTCCTTAACCATGTTTTAAAAAATAAAAGTATACATTTAATATGTTATAGTACTAAAGTATAAAATAGTCAAAACTAAATGAATGAGTTGCATTAAATCAAAGCTTAAAAACTAAATTATGATCGAGTTAAGATTGGAGATACTAAGTTGCCTGAGTCAAAATGTGAAAAATGAGTTACAACTAAGTCGAAAATATAGAAATCAAAAGATTAATTTCCCTTTTAGTTTATATTGATTTTGATTTTGATTTTGATTTTGATTTTGATTTTTTTGTTTGAAATAAGTCCAGTGAATTGGTTTCAATCAAACCTTCCCTACCTAGTCACCTATAAGGGGATTTGTGTTTTTATCTTTTATGCTATTCTCATATGACTTGTTTCGCTCACTTTCACCAACTAATGCGTATGACCCCAATGAACTATAAAATTATTGCTTTTATTGTCTTATAATTTATTTTTTTCTTATTGATTTTTCGTCGTTGGTATGCATTTAAGATATTTCTGAAAACATTGAAAAGTATATTTTAATATCATGAGCACCATGATTGTTTGATATTTTTGCACCATTTTCGTATCACTAAGTATTAAAACTTAAAATGATTATTCATTCATTCATATAATATGCTGAAAACCTATATTCAAGTAATTTACTAAAAAGCATTTAAATAATTTAATATTAATTTTTTATATAAATTTTTATTGTTTCGGTGAAATCATAAAATTTATTTTAGGAAGAGAATGAAATCTCATTAGGATGAAGGCTCACATGAGCGGGTCACATTTTGATTCTTTGTCAGTTATATATATTTAAATTTGTTGGACAAATATGTGTGTGTGTGTGTGTGTGTGTGTGTTGATTTAAAAGAATTTCTAAAATATTCTACGTTTTCTTCAAAAATATTATTGTAGTTAGTTGGGGGTGTCTGGCAATTAAAAATGTGTATGTTTTAATATTAAATTTCAAAAACCAGTTAGAGTGAATTGATAGAATTATTCCTTTAAATTTTGGTAAAATTATCAAATCCTCATTTTTTTAAAATATACCCAAGTTCCTTTTGAACAGAAGGTTCGGATATAATTTAGTGAACTTTAAATGTTTCTTTTAAAATACTCTCGACTAACTAAATTATATATTTTTAAAAAAATTATAATTCTGATAAAAATAATTTTAAATTTTCAGGTCATTTTTTTATTTTAAAATAAATTTTTGCAAGCATGCTCAAGAAAAATATCAATTGTGGTAAAAAATTTAGAGAAATTTAGTCTTAGGTCCCAAATAAGCAAGTTATTTAAGGAATGGTCCCATGAATGAAAATATTTAATAAGAGGTCCCGATTGACAACATGAGGTCCTTGTATTGACAATATCATGCGCTGTGTTGACAACACCTCATGTTGTCAATGGGACCTCTCATCAAATATTTTCATCCATGAGACCATTTTTTAAATAACTTATTTATTTGGGATCTAAGAACAATTTTTTCAAAATTTTATACTATTCAAGGCCCATCGCCCATTGGGCACCATACATTATCCAGCTTACAATTGCAGCCCATGCTAATGTTGTCTATCTTTTTGTCCCATTTATCTAGAATTAATAATGTGGTTAGATTTAATGGAATAAGCTAATATTTCGTAATATAATGAACTGATATTTAAATCTTTACAGGGAGGTGTGACCAAATTTAGTGCTTGATAATTCTTTAAACAGGATTGCCTCCAATAAAAAGGATACCTGTACTTAAGGAAAAAACAAAAAACATACCAACGGATTGTGTTTGATGGAAGAGACTAGTCCTTCAAATGTGCAAATCAATATTCCAATTTCCACTAATAGAGTTGTTCACATTTAGTATTAGATAATGTCGAAAATCAGACTATCTCCAATGGAGGATATATATATGCTTAGAAAAAAAAAATCAAGAACACAATAATTACATCAACATCTTTCTTTTTTTTCTGTTTTGTTAAACAACATATATCCCCCTATATAGCATAAAATTTTGTCCGAAGCACCGTTAAGTACTAAATGCGAGGGGTTAGCACTTAAATTTATGTTAAAAGATAAAATTTGTTATGAGAAAAAGTGTGATTTGACAAGAAAATAAATTTTTCAAAACATAGATTTTAAATCTAGATTTTATTACAAAATCTAGGTTTTTTTTAAAAAAATGTGAGTACTTAGATAAAATATAATTTTAAAAAATGGGTTCCAAACGAGCCCTTGGTTGAAGTATGTGATGTTTTAATTTTTTATGACTTTTTTTTCTTAAATAACAAAATATTTTAATCAAACCCAACAAGACACCCAATGTCAACAAAATGGGGAAGCTTAACTCTATCATATAAAGAATCTTTCTGTAATTCATAAGTTCAAAGTTTGACAACAAGTGAGCAGAATGGTAATGAGATCTGGTGGCAAAAATGACAATCATATTGACGCCTCAAAATTTTTTAGTAATTAGATTGCTTATGTTTAACTGCATAGTAATTTTTCATATTTACCATTCCCTTGTGTCTTAAAAATAAGGCACTTTTAAATGAACAAATGGTAGCTAGCAAATGAATATTATATTAAGGGTGTATTTAAAATTTTAATAGTGGAGAAAATTTGTGCCAGTGTTATCTTATTTTGGTATATTAATTTGCATAAATAAGGGTTATAGACTAATAATAAAATCATGCATAATTTGACCCCATCAATCTTCTTCGTTTAACAAAATAAATTCCTCAAAATTAAAATGGAGTAATAATAATTAATTACTAATTATTCAAAGAAGAAAAGGAGGAACAAACCTGACACTGGAAGCAGTTGTAATGACATAGGCAATGGTACTCCCACAAAAGCTCTCGTTTACCAATATTGTACTCACCATTTTATTTTTCTCCCCTATTTTTAAATTAATAAATCATTTGCAACAAAATAAATAATTTTTTTGTTAGTTGATGTGGGTCCCAAAACTTTATTTTAGATCATAATTGGGCTGAGCTATATTTTTAATAGAGATTAAGAAAATAAAATTAAATCTTAAAAATATTTATTTATATTCTTATTATCTTATGTATCATTTTATAAGTTAAAAAAATTAGTTTAAAAAAATTATAATTATCAATACTTTAAAGTAATGTATTTATCTTTTTTTAATTTATTCAAAAAATTTAATAAAATTGTCACCAACCACTTGGCCCTACTAGTAAGTGGTTACACCAGTTTAAATACTAAACTAATGTTACGTAACGTTAGACAGAGCTTTATCACTCTTGTGGTTCAGACCAATCCAAATCTTAATACATCCTCTAAATTAAAGTGAGGTAGGTGGCAAGCAGCACGAATGCTCTACCTGAGCTAGAGAAGGACCAAAGGTAGTATGGATAACGATATTTTTTTTGGGAAATTACCCAAAAATTTAAAGCAACAGAATTAACCATAAAATGGTCATAAAAATTTATAAAATTATCATAAGGTCATAGGAGTAACTGTTGATGTTGTCATTAACAACCTTACTAACATTCATTTACAACATGAGCAGCTACTCTTGTGACCTTATGGTAATTTTATGAATCTTTAAGACCATTTTGTGGTTAATTCTATTGCTTGGGACCTTTGGGTAATTTTTTTTTTTTTTTTGTAAGAGGAACAAAGAGGAAATTATTGTTGCGTACCTAGGAAGTGCGTGACAGCATCAACGTAGGAGCGGTTCCTAAGAGCTCCGGTCTCAGGATCAGGGTATCTGTAGCAGTCGCAGAGGAGGTATGCAGAACAGATGGTCACGATTGCGAACAGGATGATGCACAGTGGACCTGCGATCCACCCTAGCTGCGCCGTCGACCACGCTAACGACAGCACTCCCGCCCCTATAACGCCGGTTATTATGTGCGCCACCGCACTCCACGTATCGCCTTCACACACACCAGTCAATTTTACGTCGTGAGGGTATTTCCATCAAATAAATCAATATTATTATTATTGCAGAAAAATGGCAATTCATTTATTTCCTACTCTACTACTAAGTAATAATAATGATATTGTTGAGTGTAACATGGTGGTAGGTGAAGAAGGTTCGGTGGTTCAATCTCTGCTGTGATGGGAAAACACTGGTACTGTGCTCATGAGGGGAGAAATGGGGAGAGAAGATGACAAGAGAATCTGAATTCATCTTTATTAACTGAGGGAGAGACCAGAGAGAGAGAAAGAGAGATACAGAGCAAACAAAACAGAGGATAAGAATCGCTTAAAACAGAGTACAATAGTAATAGAGCATACCTGTTCTGTCAACGCTGGTATGTTCTGAATCTGAAGTCAGACTTATCAAAGGCGTATTTTCACCCATCTGCTCGCTCATTTGATCTCTCTCTGTCATTCTCTCCAGCAAGAGTACTATATATATATATATATATCTGTATCTGTGTGTATGTGTATGAAGTGACTGGATGAAACAGAGTGCTTTTGGGAAGAGGAAGAAGAAGAGTGTAATTTGTGAGTGTGGGGCTGAAAGTGGTGTCTCAATTGTAGGAAAGTGAGATGAAGCTCAGCGAGGAAGGAAGTAGCTTTGTGAAGGAACAGATTTGTTTTGTTTTGATTATTATGAATAAAAAATAACTCAAACAGATCTAAATCGGTAAATCCTGATCTTGTTTTGGTCAACTTACATGTAACTGGTTAGCTCGACGTTTGACCGTTAGGCAAAGGGCAAAAAAATCAGTTTCGGTATGTTGTCCCTATGGTGGGTTTTATTCATACCGTCTAAATTTAACTATTTCATACTTTATAAACATTAAATATTGTTTTACAAAAGTAAAAAAAAATTAATAAGGGCATTTTGGTTTGATGAAATTGAATGGATGGATATGAAAATGGAATTAATTTCCATCAACAAACATCTTTAGTAACTAAAAATGTAGATAGAATTCGTTTACATATGAAAGCCAATTCAACCAAAAGTGTTGTAATTTATTTCCATGGGTCACTCATGGAAATGTAACTAATTGCATGAAATTGCCATTTTACCCTCAAATTTTTTTATCTCCTCCCACAAGCCAGCGACAGTGGTCAAGCACTCCAGTGACGGCGAGCGAGCAAGTTTGGTATGTGAACAGGGAAGGAGAAAATCTTGGTATAGGACTTCAACCTCATAAAGGGTATTTCAGTCATTTTACATAAAAATTAAGATTTGTTTCTAAAATATATCAAATATACTATTTAAACTCCAAATCTATTTTCATTAAAAACAGCTCTGCTTACCAAACATGCCCTAAGGACAGTTCTGAATGCAATGCCGTTAACTTTTACGCACATGATTCAGTTTCGGCGTTAATTGAATGGCGATGAACACCGAAATCTGGACCGTCAAGATTTAACACTGATAATGTCAATTTATTTTCTATTGGCTTGAACCTTTTTAAGAAAAAATATTTTAATGCGTAAAGAATGAAAATAAAAAAAATTCTTAAAGTCATGTTTTTTAAAAATGATATTTTAATTAGAAATTATTAGTTAAAAGCTTCAAATTTGAACCGTTAGATTTGCATTTGAATGATATAGGTTTCACTACTACCATGATCACTTCAATTAGAAATTATTAGTTAAAAGCTTTAAATTTGAACCGTAAATTTGCATTTGAATTATATAGGTTTTACTACTACCATGATTACTGCATGAACATAGAAACTAGGTATATTTTTTTTTTCTAAACACATGTATTTTTAATAAATATTATATTATTAAAAAATCCGTTTGATACTAGTGTGTAGACTAACCTTTTTCAAGTAATTTTAAATAATCAAATATAAGTATTTAAGATGAACCCAAAGCCTATGGTCGAAAATTTCAATTTTATTTCGATCGACGTTAAAGTTCCTTTTTTTAACAGGTAACTCTTTTAATTAAAATTTAAATTTAGATTCCTCATGTTGAAAAGAATTAATCACTGTCACCGGATTAAACGTTTGGTGAAACTAGCTATCGTTTGAAGGATGAAAACTTGAAATGAGCATAAACGACATTGAAGAAAAAAAACAGAGAGAGCATAGACGACACAACATGACAGCACAATCTAACCTGTTTGGAAATGCGATAAAAAAGTATTTTTACGTAAATCGAGGTAAATATGTGAAGGAGATTATCTCATTTTATAAAAAAATATTGTTTAATATACTTTTAAATCCTGTAAACACTGAGCCAAACGGTACATTATGGGGTTATGATGCTACCAATAACAATTTAGGGCAGCTCAGTTAAGGAACCAATGACAAGTCATGGTATTTTAATTGGCAAGTTAGTAACGATAAGTCGTGGTAAACTCTTTTTTTATCATCTTAATTAATCACACATAAGTTTTTTTTAATATTTCATTTCAATTTAATAATTTTTTAGAATATGGTTGTGATAAAGGAGAGTATCAATCCCCAATAATTCAACTTATTGATGCTGTCATTTATAATGTTTTTTATTTTATTTTGCATTTCTTAAAGTCAATAATTGGTTGTGTGTAAAATTATATTCCCTTGAGTCTTTTTCTTATAAACAACAACTATCAAGATCATTTAAAACGAACTGAAAGCTAAAATTACTTAAATATTATAAATATGAAGGAAATATAATTTTTTAAGCATATCTTTATTTTTTTAAAATGATGCATATGAAAGAAAATGAGTGGGAAAAACATATGGGAGTAGGGGAGGACCTGCTTGTATTCTAGCAGGTTTAGCCGCACGCCTGACTTCCAGAAAATTATGTATATATTAATACTATATGGTTT
Source organism: Vachellia pachyceras (assembly GCA_025593235.1). Taxonomy (NCBI): domain Eukaryota; kingdom Viridiplantae; phylum Streptophyta; class Magnoliopsida; order Fabales; family Fabaceae; genus Vachellia; species Vachellia pachyceras. Next base: position 23,787 of record JANTPZ010147869.1, on the reverse strand, counting down.
ATTTTACACACACTCATTTATTAATTCTGAACCCACTAAATTTTTGTTTAAATTTTTCTCAAAAAATATTAAGAATAATTCTCATTTATCTTCTCAAAAAGTAATTTGAACCCCCTGATTCAGGACCCTGAGTCTGCCACTGTATGGGAGAAACATATAATTAATTGGGGTAAAATGAAAAAAAAGGCATTAAATTTTTAGATAAAACTAAAATGCTACTTATATCAAGGACCAACTATTCGAGAACAAATGTTACTTGTAAATAACACATGTGAGTAGCTAAGTGTAACATTTATCATCCAAAGATATTTAAGAACCTAAATCTATAAGTTATTGCAATTTATCTTTAACAGATGCAATTATTTTTCAGTTGTATGAACATATTTTCAATTATGTATGAATTTCTTCCGCTATGTCTAGATCTTAAACAAATTGTACCCGCTTTAGGACAGTAAATTTTGTAATAGTATGCGATTTTTCAATAGTTTTCTCTTTAATTTTTAAGCTTTTCTACTATTTTTATATCAATTTAATATACCTACTGATTTTTCAAGTAAAATCATTGGGTAATTTTTTTTTTCAAATTATAAAAAAAGAAATGATAGATTAGAGAGGAAAAGGTCAGATAGGAAGACAATGTTGATCAAAGTTGTGACTTTCAAGATTTCCCAATCTCAGGACCAATTGTTGAAAAGCCGAATAGAAGAAACTAAGGAAAACACTCATTAAAATTATTAAGCGTGTAAATAATTTATTTAAAAATTTAATAATAATAATAATAACAATAATAATGTGGGATCCATGTAATCGATCATAAAAAGTGCTTAGGGGTGAAAATAGTTGTTAGTTTCAACTGAAATTATTGTTATTTAAAATCTCATTACATGTAATTCTATGGATTTATAAGCATTATTTATTTGATGAATTTATTGTGTGAAAATAATCAGAAATTTAGAACAATAATCACTCAGAAGGAAAACAACGAAATTTGCTGGAACACAGAATTTTACTGAAGGTCATGTGTCTCTCTCTAACTTCATCTATCTAATCACCTAATATAAACATATTCACCTAACAATTTTGTTAACAATGTGCAGAGACCCACACACCAACTTAATAATATAGTCCTATGTGGTTCTTTTCTTTTCTTCTTGTCTTTTGTCAATAAAGAATTATTATTGGAAAAATTAGGGCAAAATTATTATTAAAAAGTTTATTGATGAGACTAACCTAAATGAAAATATCCGTATTTTATGTGTATAAAATTTACCGAGTAACGGTGTTATATATGTATAAAAAATTATTAGATCTTTTATATCAACAACATTTTTAATGGGGGAATTCTCCTAATTTTCCTATGATTATTTGAATTTTGAAGATACATCAAACAATGCATGATCAAACACCACCTTTTTTTCTATTTGACATCAACTAATATACATCATAATTCCTTTTTATTAAAATAAACATTTTGTTTGTAATATATTTCCAACGTTTTATTTATAAGTCATTTTTAACATATTTTACATAGACAAAAAACCTTAACTCTTATTAACTTTACTTTAAATTTTAACAATTTTTTATTTATCCATATTTCATATCCATTATAACACGTAAGAGTAAAGTCAACCTGTAATAAATAAGGGTAAAATTGAACAGAGAGGTTAAAAAAATCCTCATGCTTTGGGCTAACTTGCAAGTGTCCCTCAACTTCATCCACCAACCAAACAATCCTACAAATAGTTAGTTTCTCTATTTTCTTTCGTTGGCAAGTTAGAAAAGAATCCAAGAAATCCTCCATTAATACAATAGGCCCTCTTATATTTATTTCAGAGCTCTTTTTAGTTTTTAGGTGTTTTTGTCTTTTTTTTTTGCAAGCCCTGTGCTAGTTTTAAAAATATTAAATATTTATATATATTAGTATTTAATAAGGGTAGTGAAATGGAGTAGAAATTAAAAATACATGTCAAATGATCTTTTTAACTTTATCAAGACATAAAAGGAAATGTGTCAATGCCTAAATGTTGATCATGAAAAGTTTAAGTGTCCATATAATAGTCTATGTATACGCTTGAATCCGGATTGCATAGCCATGTGTAATAAGGATTCCCTAATTTGTTGATAATCAAAATTATATTTAATTACTTTATTACATAAACCAAATACTTAAATCAGTAGTGAACTTTGAGTCTCATCTACTTCCCTTGTCCTCATGGGCGGACCTACATGATCCGTAACGGGTGCAGCCGCACCCCCTGACTTTCAGAAAATTAGGTATATATTAGTACTCTGTGATTTATTTTGCACCCACTCGTTTGCTAATTTTGAACCCACTGAATTTTTAATCAAATTATTCTCAAAAGATATTAAGAATAAATCCCATTTATCTTCTCAAAAATAGTTTGCACCCCCTAAGTTCGGGTCCTGAGTCCGCCACTGCTTGTCCTATCATCCTATTTATAATGGCACATACGGAACCAAATTTTTTTTTATACAAAAATTTTAGGCAAGGGGTTAGGCTCACCCACAAGCTAAGGGCAGGGCGAAATCTCCCTTTCTCTTAGGTCATACCAATGTTGGGTAGGGCGAGCCGTCAATTACCCTCAAGCGTTTACCTAAGCACCCAGGAGCTAAGATACCTCCCCAAGTGCCGCGACTGAAGCCATAACAAAGTGACCTTCTCCTGTATCGAACTCTCTCCCTTTGGTGAGAGTGTCCAATATCTTCGCCAGCTGAACCCACGGATGATGGGTCATACGGAACCAAATTCACAAGGCATATCATTGACTTTTTTTAGGAGTTTCCCCATTTACCCTATTAAATGTTAAATGTTGGTGTTTGCTTTCAAAATAGATACATAAAGTGTATGTGTGTGAGTATATATATATACACATGAACTAAATCAAATTTATTATATCGGTTATTTTAAGTTTTTCAATCACATATAGTCATGTGCCTTATTTATCTTAAAGTTCAAAGGGATTGATGTAGCAATTTCTAAGAAATACCTACATAATTTCAAAGTGTCACAGCATCTGCACTCTTTTGAATGAAAATGTTTCAATTATTTTTTCTTGTGGCTCTCACAAATTTATTTACAATGTGTTATGAGAAGAAAGAAACAATCAAATAAATTTATGAGATATAAAATTCATAAATAATGATAATTGGAATAATTTTATTGAAAGGAGCAATGATAACATTACACTTATGGAGTACCTAAGTATTTCTCGCAATTTTTTTGTTAAAAATAACCATATCTTAACGATAAAAGGTCTATGATAAACAAATACTAGTAATTAATAGGGTCCTATCGTGGACGGATCTAAAGTTAATAAAGATTAAAGATTTTGTATAATTATTTGTATTGCTTCAATCTTTTATTCTTATATAGTTGCTCAAGGTATGTATTATTGCATATATATTCTTCCTCTATGAGGTTTTTGCTTCAAGATTTAGCCTTCGTCCCAATGTGCATTGAGACAAAATCTATATTGATGATACACTCCATCTCACTGTATTTTTTTTCTTGTTCTCATATTTTTTTTTATATTATCTATTCTTGCTGTATTGATTAAACTAAACCAGAGCATTAGGATAGAATGGAATCTTGGATGAGTCATATTATTTAGGGTTTATAAACAATGCTGTTTCTTTCCAGGATTTTTCACAAAAAAAAAAAAAGGAAACCACTTAAATTTTATAACAAACTTAACGTTTTTAACTATTTTTATTGATATGTATGAACTAACTAGAAATGTCTAATAAAATGGATGGGATGGAGTAATTAACTTGTTAATATCATCAAATACTATTCTGATCTTATTTATAAGAGAAGGAATTGCCCAAGACATGCCGTAAATTGGTCTTCATGTTATACAACTACTTGTTTCCATAGATTCATGCTTTTATTTCTAGAATTGCCCGAGCTGGGCATTATTGCTTTTGTGTGTGTATGTGTGTGACTGCATTCTTCTTCCAGGAGGTTTCAACTTCAAGAGCCATTCAAATATAGCCCTTTTGAAGCCTCCCTCCAATACATAAAATATATTACAACAAATTTAGAAAGCTTCCTAGTCTTCTTAGTTTCTTCCTTTGTGATCTGCAGATGAACAGGTGTGTATCACAAGAACATAGAAAGCTTTCTGATCCCTAATCTGATGACTCATGGCACCATCGCTTCAAATTCGGTGTATAAATCATATTTCTGTCAAATGTGGTAAATGGTGATGCAATAATCCAAGCCGGCATGATACCCAAAAAATCATATTCCTATATCAGTAGTTGATAGATACGTTCCACTGGTACAACTCTTTCTCTGGTACTCTCAATTCAATAGTTACCAGCCCAGATGTTTCCTCATATCTAAACTCCACTTCTTCTGAATCAACCATCACCGTCCTAGGTCGAGCCGATGAATAAGCTCCGAATAAACCGCAGCCTCGTGCTTTCATGAAAACCCTTGCAGTTCCATTATCAGATACAAAATTTAACTCCTTGATGGCTCCTCCAGAGTTGAACATCTTCATCAAACCAATAGGAGCACATTTGATATCATCATTGACCTCATTCACAGGAACTACTGTGAAGACTTCATATTCTTTGGATCTCAATGTGATAGGAATACATGCATCCTTTGGAAGGTAAGTAACCTCTCCTGCAAATGCAAATTGGCATCATAAATTAAAATAAGCAAACTTTAATAATCACCAATGTGAGAAAGGAACTACAGTGTATCTAAAAACTGTATTATTACGCTAATTTGAGGCCAGTCAAGACGTATACTTGACTGACCTAGTGTATAAGAAGGTGTGTGTATAAATTGTAGTAATTGATAAAAAGCATTATACTTCTTTGAGAGCTAGCTTGGTATACTTGACCCAAATAAGAGTATAGGCCCAACCAGATTATTTGAACCAATAAGTGTTTAAGTTCAAGCTCAACCACTGATCTTGAAGTGAAATCATGGTTAGCAAAAACAGTTCAGGATCCAGGTGCAGCCCATGAATATGAATAAGAACGTACCAGCAACATGGGAAAATATAATGGTGTCTCCATTCCATTTCTCATCAGCAACCTTAGATAGATAGCCAACATCCTTGGCCCTAATGACGCCGGTGATTGTTCCTGGATTCTCGTCATGGATAAGGTTTTTCTTTCCGACTTTGCACCATCCTGCTCCTTGACAATTGAACACCCCGACGACTCCAGAGAAATCATTCAGGTTTCCATATCTTCAGAAGACTACAAAAAGCAATCTCCATCAGTTATGGTAAAAGATTAAAAAAAATATTTAAAAATTGCAGGAAAAAAGAAGGAAGATGCTTTAGTTTCACATGGGGTCTTTACCTCTTTCCATCTCTAGCAGGATCAGAAAATAAACAATCTTTTGTTGGTCTTCCTGGGAGTTTGGCCCTCAGTATAGAACCATCAGGCAGTGCAAGTTTTCTTAGAAGATCGAAGTCGTGCTGTCCAGGCTTGTCACTGTGCAAAGTACAAATATTCATTACTAAGATAAGTAGACCAAGTAAATCATGAATACACATGTATTATTCATTCAATGATACTTTCTCAGTGAGAATCATGTTTTATATACATATATTTTTATTATGACTTACTTAATATCCTAAATATTTTATGTCCATTAGCAAATTTTGCATAATAAAATCAATATATAGCATCAACAGTGAACATATACCTAACATAAATAGGACATCCTCCTATTGCTCGTGCCGCTCCATGATATTCAGCCATTGGATGCAGGCTCTGTCATACGTAAAAATTCAAATTTAATAAGCTCCAAATGTAACTAACTTCATAAACAAAAGCCAAACAATAAGAAACGAAAAAAATAAAAGCAACGGTCAACTTACATGAAACATATCCCAATCTGGCTGCATAAATTCACCAAGGAAGACGGTGTTGTAAGCAACTGATGCTACGTGAATTGTGTGGGATGCTGGATCTCTTGGCCAAAAATCATCTGATGCCCTAACCACTGCGGATCGCTTTGAACTGCACCAAATTAAATTTTCAAATTTATATGAATTAATTCTTTATATAACATCAGAGCCAAGAAGCATAGACACAGGTGCAGAGGAAAACAAAAAGAAATAAAAATATAAAATGCGTGCGACTGTTTAAAGTGTTAAATTGTCGCTAATTCAAGGGTATACCACTACATGATTTAATTTTATGTTTGCTCACCTGTACAATCCATCAGTATTGTGACTCATGCAACAAATAATGCCATTATCAGGGAAGTTCCTGGAGACTGATGCTTCTAGAGCCTTGTGGTATTTTCTTGCTAGTTTGACCCTACCACCATGGCCTGCCCCAAGGGTTTCAAGGATGTTCTGAACATCAACTTTGACACCATCGATACCGGCTGATGCAAGATATGAGTGGAGTTCATTGTAAAAGTGAAAAACTTTCTCAGGATTCACCAGGCCAAGCCCATTCATGGTAATGGTTGTTAGAGCTTCATCTGGTTGATTTGATTCAACCCCAGGAGATGACACAGGGTAGGCCATTTTTGACTCATAGTGCTCCATTCCAGTAACCCCAGGTTTAACACCACCCCAGTATCCTGTTATAGCATGCCACACATAAATGTACCTAAAAAAATACAAAGACCATGAGTATGTAGTATTGATTGTTGTCAATATCTGAATTGAATGTTCACCAGGATACAGAACAGAAACTGTATTTTATACCAGAGAATCCAAGAGTATGATTTCATATCATTTTAGTACTTATAAGGGTGATATGGAACAAAATCATACTTTTGAGTTTTAAAGTAATACAGCAAACAAATAGAGTGTTCAATTAACGATGCATAATCTGTTAAGGATCAAGAAAGATTTTTGCCTGCAAAATAACATCATACTTAATGTCATGTTTCTCTTTGATATCTTTGGAAATATGACGAAAACCCAGAGCAGGATCCTCTTCTCTATGACCCTCTTTGCCATCCTTCTGAAACTTGTGATTCTCTTTGAGATGCGTTAGGCGATTTGCAAAACTGATGAAGAGAAAAACAATAAATAAATACTTACTCAATATTGTGAATCATTGAAGCTCAAATAAAGGGATAAAAGATGAAGGTACTCACTTGGCAGAAAAATCAGATTTCCATTCACTACCATTAGGGTCCATACCAACCGACTGCCATCCATCATCAATTATAACAAACTTAGCAGGAATCCCACCTTTCTCTAAGCTGCAAAAGGAACAGAAAGATGCATAATGGTTACAGAATTGCCGTCTTTATGAAGTGTTCACATCTGAGTACAATAAAAATTTGATTTTTGAAATTTTAGTTCTATTAGCCTTGAGTCTGACAACAATTGAGTCAGAGAGTTAGGATTAACATATAAAAACCATTGCACATCAGTCCTTTTTATTAATGATTTTAGTATGTTGAACAAGTTTGTTAATTTTTGGAGAATAACTCATACTATCACTAATTTCAAAGATTAAACAAAAACAGACCTCAGAATTCAAGGACAAGAATGACAATTCATTTCATAAATAATAAGTTTTGATGCTTATTCTAGATGGTAAGAAATAAAACCTTTGCAATCCATGCTTTACTCCTTCTGAATCGACTCTGGTATAGAAAGCATCCCATGTACACCAACCAAACCAGTTCAAGATGTCTGGCATCTGCACACAAAATAGAACACATGGAAAGGAGCATTACAACCTTGTAGAATTCAGAAATTGGATATCCATGAAGTTTTCATTTTCAGGAAAGAGGTCTATACCTTCTTCCTCTCACGGTGAGAGAATGTTTGCAAGTGTTTCTCAACGGCCCTGAGTTGCAAGCCAAAAGGAAATCAATGATCAGAGTAATTTACACAAGTATGAGAAACATATCCTAACTCCCATCATTGCGACTCAGAGAGAAAATAAAAGGAAAAAAATTTGAAAAAAGGACCATCAATCCATCACATGCTTAAAACTTGAAATTAGAATGTATAACATGAGAATCCAAAATAGATCAAGTCTAGTAAAATCATGTAGATGAACACAACCATGAATAAGCATTTTCGGCATAAGTTCACACTAAGTCTCTTCTATTTGATCCCATGCATGTACTAAGAAGACATAAATGTTGACTTCTATCCTAGCAATAACTTTCAAATATTCAAATGAGGAAAAGAAATCAGCAAAGGCTCAAAATTTTTTGAAAGCAAAGTAAGTGAAGTTTATTACTTACTTGACCGCATTTGTAACGACTTCAAAGGGGTCTGATCCTGCTCCGACGAATACCAGATGAGTCCCATCAAATCCCTCAACATCAGGACATCCTACGTCCAATCAGACAAATATATATTACTCTCCACGGAACAGCAAAATTGAACATGATATAGAACGGAGCGAAAATTCCATTTATTTCACCATACCACTTTCCACACAGATCTCTATCTCATTTTGCTCATTTCCTTGAAGAACAGCTCTGAAATCTCCTTCTAGAAGAGGTAAGAAAACAGCATAAGTGTCTTCTTCTCCGTTTCTGATCCCATCAATATCAGAACTCTTGTGCGCTTCCACAAGTAAGAACTGTGTTTCAAAGGGAATTTCTTGCCCACTGGAACCCATTCGCTGTGTCATCCACCACATCTTGAAGCGAAATGCACACATAAAGCGCAACCCCCTAAAAGCAAAAATCATCGGAGAAAATCCGTATTACAGTCAGCTGAGTTTGATGAACACTGTATCTTCCGACTTAACCTTCATAACACAAATCATAAACAAACATAACCAGAATGGAAGATTCTCAACCAGTATTGAAGAAACTAACGAGCATTAAATTGCATGCATGCAAGAAACGCAGTGATGAAGAAACTAACGAGCATTAAATTGCATGCATGCAAGACAAGACAATATCTAAAAACAGTTCGATTTGGATATTATACGAGTGCGTTATATGGCATTAGGCTTTGATATGGATTCATTTCAGTCATGACCAAGAAGAAACAAAAATTTAGAAAGAAAGAAAGAAAGAACTCACTCTAGTTTTCCGATGGGGAACACTCTTCGGCTGCCCTTACGTTCAGAATTGACTCCAATGAAAGCCCCATTGAGGACTGAAGAGGATGGGGAAACAGCGACGTTTTGGGGAACCTGGGCAAGGACCTTCTTCCCCAACACCATCAAGTTCCCATCAGCCACAGAAATTCCAGCTCCCACAGTCATCTTATCCAACAAACAAATTCAAAAAAAAAAAAAATTGAAGCACTCTTCTATGGAGAAGGAAGACAAGGAGCTGAAAAACTAATCAACGTTCAAAACAAAAGGAGGGAAAATAAATATCACAGCCCCACCAGAACTAGCCTTGGACTGTAATTCCAAGCAACAAGAATTGGGTAATTCTAACAAATGCTGGAATCACAGCACCAAAAGCTGGATTGGACTGTGATTCCAGGGAAGAAGAAGATTTGGGTATTTATAGCAAATGCTGGATCCTTTGATGAAAGCAATCCAATGTTTGGTAAACTGTACATGAATAATCTAATTCATCGAATCTTTTCACTGAAATTATTTTTATCAATTTGCAATCTGAGCCCATCCCTTAAATCCCGCTTTGCCACCCCCCATGTGCTATCAACTTGCCATCATGTTGGCTATTGTTGCTTAAAAGAGCAAAATATCATGCAGGAAGGCAGATAGCTTTGGCTATTTCTGAGTCAGTCAAGTAAATACAAATATTTAGCTCTATTTTATTTGTTAAAGTTAAAAAAAATTAATTTCCCAAAATCCTCCAAAAAATAACAAGAATAATGAAAATAATTTATAATTATGATTCAAGAATATTTATATAATTAAGTTATTTTTTGCCTGATTAGATAATTAAGTAATAAGCAGTACTTTTATGTCAAAAAAGTTTAGTTGAATTTTTTTTAAAATTAAAAACATATTTAATTAATATATTTATCATTTTTCATCAAATAAATTTACCTAACTTATGAACTGATATATTCCCTCTCCAACCTAAATCAATCCTAAATATAAGCAAGGTTTTGTCTAAAAATTAAATACACATTTTTCATTATCTAATTTTAACTGTATTTTGTGCGATTGGAGTAAATGTTACTTATAATAAGGACTGATTTAAATTGTAATCAAATAATATATATGTATTTTGAAAATTTTAATTTCTCAAAAAATAACTAACGTAGGACGTGGCCTTTAATAGTAGCAAATGTGGTGGCGCCAAATAATCAATGAGCTGTGAGCGACGGCTTTTTAGCGGTGACACGAACGGCGAACGTGGGGACCACCTATGTCAGAAAATCTCTTAAGCTTTTGTTCACGTACGTGAAGGTTCACCGAGTCTGCGTGAGTCAAGAGATCTTGACCGTTGACTTTGAAGAATATGTGGGATTGACATGAAGGGACCAACCGACCAAACAAAGATCGGGCGGTGTGTGATGCCCTTCACTTATTAATATAAGTGAACCAAAAATTGATTTTTGTCATATCTGTATATTATCTTGATCTCATTTTCTACTTTAAATGAAAAGGAATATATTAAGTTGGGGGCTTCTTTTTGTTGTAAAATAAAATTAAAGGCTTTTTAAAATATATTTATGATATTAGAAAATATCTTTAAGTTTGTAAAGAGTTCAATAATTGGTGTGACTCAAAAGGCAATAACACGCTCCACTTGTGGCGTGTCATGTTCCCTCGTTCATGCACCTACGAGATCAACTCATAGATTTTTTTTTAAAATTTATGATATAAAAATAGTTTCAAAAAAAGTTATACTTAATTAAGAAAAATGTATAGAACTATAAGTAGGTAATTGGGAAGTAACTTCTTGGTTAAATTTTTTTAAAGGTGTACATTTGATCCTATAAATCTATATCAAGTTTCATTTTAGCCAATCATTTAAGTTTTTATAAACTGTAATTTTAGTTTTTTAATTTTACTCTTGCTAACCCAACAACAAAAAAATTGTAACTCAAGAAATTTAAATGGTAAATCAGCAATTAAATTCTAATAAGTATGCTAAAATTTTTAATGCTGAATGTAATATTTTTATATTAGATGGAGTGCATCATACAAACGAATATGAATATAAATATAAATATTAATGATGACCAAGGCTGTGTTAAATCACTAGCAAAAAGTGGTAGGATATTTAAATGATGTACTCCACCAGCTCTTGGATACAGGTTTTAGGTGATTTTTAACTAATTCACATGCATTAATATTAGTGGTTAAAATCATCTTAAATCTAAGTAATTTTTAATATTATCCTTATTAACAACACTAAATTGTAATAGCGATGGTTGAGTCTAGTGGAAAGATTAGTTCTTAACAACGTAGTAAATTAATATTTGAAATCCCGTTAGAAGATGTATCTAACAATACATCAAACATGATTATATCTAATAAGAGATTACATCAAAAAGCGCTAAACTCTAACATTGTATCAACTTCTACTTTCTCGTTACCTTTATTAAATATAAGCATATATAAATAAACATTTAATAACTTTCAACCTTTAATATAAAATTAATTTTAAAGAATAATTTAAACTATAAAGTAGATCTTAGTCTAAGGTTAAACCCATCAAACACCTTGTAAGAAGTGGTTAGATCATCATCTAAAAGATACCTTACACAATAAGGGAAAGGGAGTGCATGAAAAATGGCTTGGAATTCTCTCCTTACCACTGAATTGCCCAATAGAAGTTTAGATAGGTTCACTTGGCTGGTGTGGATACAATTAATATGAATTAAAAATAGAAAATTTAGGTACTAATTAATTTCAATTGAAGTGACCACAAAAATGAAATCCATTTTTTCCTCATGTAAAATAATTTTATTAGGGAATCCATATTCTCTTTATTAGTGGCTTTGATTTCCTTTTAATTTGGCATATTTGGTTGATTGAAATGTTTTAATTTTCATGTGGGGAAATGGAAATGGCATTCTTAACCCTGCTGGTTTAGTTGGCAAAGAGTTTTCCATTCTAATGATAATATGAAGATTTCACAGTAAGCTTTTGTGCTGGTTTAATACACTGAATGGCATGAAATGGATATTACTATGAATAAATAGAATATGATATTGAAGGACAACTCATTCCTGCTGGAGGTGGGAGACTTGTATTTCATTGTAAAGGTCATTCCCACAAAAGCTGATAAGTTGGAATGCAATCATAATGATTCTATTTTTTTTTCTGGGTTAAGGTACATATTTGTTTTGAAAATTTTTTAATAGCAAAATTGCTTGCGAAATTTTAAAATGGAGCAATTATGTCCCATTCTGTTAAAAATGTTTATGATAAACATCAATTTTTACCGGAATATGGTAAAATTGCTCTATTTTAAAACTTTGTAGATAATATTGTCTCTAAAAAAAAGTCCCCAGAGCCTTGTTTCTGAGGGAAAATTTTCAAGATAAATTTACACATTAACCCTTTGTTTTTAAATAAAAAAGCATATGCTTATAAAAACTAGATGTTACCAATAGCAAATTTAACAAATAATGAGTTATCAAGGAAATAACAAAATTCATTAAGAAATAATTCCTGGAAGCTGAATGTGTGTATTGGGGGGGGGGATGCTCATCTCTTTTACTTAAATATGGGAATACTTCTTCACTCCATATTGCATTTTTCTAGAAAGAGCAATTCTTTATAAAAGGCAATAAAGATCTAAATTATTAGAGAGCATTTATCTCCAACTAACTTGCAATTAAGTTTTAGCTCTCTCTTTCATGCTTTTTAGATTCAATTTTTGGAAATTATGTCCTAAGGTCAATCATTGTACATTAAGTATTTTAATTAAATAATTTTTCATTTAATCTTTACATGTTTTGTTATGATAAAATATCTTTGGATAAATTATAGTGATTATCTTAAATATCCATGGTCGGTCATCTGCGTAGGAATAAAAATGAAATAGGGCTATTGTGATTTTAAAGTATATGGAGATATAAGTCAAAGTTATAGACACTTGTAAGAATACAAGATACATGACCGACCCATTGTGAGACAGCTCCATTGATTAGTGTCATAAGTTTATCTCACAAATGATTACATCAATATGCCCTTTGACTTGATGTCATCATGGATTCTTATATGAGAATCGTTCAGCTTTAACCTAGTCAAAAATCACTTTTGACTGAGTGACAATAAATGATATGTTCGGGCTTAGTGGATTTTATGCAAAGAAATGTGAATGGTCAAGACAATATGTGTCCATCACATTATTAGAGATATATTGTTGGGCCCTCGATAGGTGAGTATGAGAAATGTATAGTTATATTGTGATGGGAAAAGTAGTTCCATCTTTGTAGTTAGACTACTCAGGGATCAAAAAACAACAGTCATGAATAGGATGATGATAATCTCCATGTCTCATTTTGGTCGAAATATCATGTGAAAAAAGGGAACGTAATATAGTTGTATGATAAATTGTATCGATTTACAGATTCTCATATCAATTGGGTGGTCGTAGCGTTTTGCTAGAGACCGCTTACAACTTATGGGTTAATATAGTCACTAGCTCACTGTCAACTTCATATGGTTTATAGGGTCGCATACAAAATGATCCAACATGAGTTGTAATATCCAGATTCATTGAATCTTCAATTAACATTCTTTGGAGGATATGTGTGAGTATATTAAAATTCATTATATATAATATATATTTTCGTGTGTGTATACATAATATATATACACATGTAATAAATATATAATATTTCATATGTCTTTTAAAAAAATAGATTAAATCTTGATTTAAAAATAAGATTTTAGATTTAATTTATAAAAATAGATTAAATCTTAATTTAAAAATAAGATTTTAGATTTAATTTATAAAAATAGATTAAATCATTATTCCATTCCCTCACCTCCCATCCCTATTCCTACTCTAAGTTCTTTTCTCACAAACATATTCCACCAAATACTAATCCAACAGCCAATTGGATTTTAGTATCTCACAAAAGGAGATGGATAGAAATCTTAATATAAGAATAAATTGATTAATTTAGATAGACAAAGGAAATTTTTTTTTTGGCCAATGATAGACAAAGGAAATTGAATAAATAATTTCTTTAAAATACTCATTTGTATCATTAAATTATATGTAAGTTTATAAGACTACTTAATTTAAAGAAAAACAAAAAATTTAAGAGATAAAATGAAACTTCTTACATTAAGACTAAACTTCACTTATAAATTAACTTTTTTTTATCGGAAGGAGGAGGATTGGGAGGTTGTTTAATTAAAATGTTATGGTCCCGTTTATATCAATGTTTGCAAAAACTTAATTATATTCCAATCGTATTCTAGTAAGGGTAAAAATGGTAGAGTGAGAAGTGAGATATCTAACCTGAGATTTGGCAATGGCCCCAGAAGCAGGTGTTAGCGAGAATGTGATGACGATGAGGCGTTTTCCGCCATTGAAGTTGCAGCAACGGCCTCCTTCTTTGTTTCGCCCCTTATCCAGCTTCGCAAGTCCCCACTACCTCTCAACCAATCGTCTCCTGCCACATAAGACCACCGGCGCCCACAGAGACAACCGCCCGGCCCCTACCGAGACTGCCATATCTTCCGGTGAGAAGCTGTGCAAGGGATGCCAATTAATGGCAACTTCACGTACGCAAGCGCCGTATAGACTATCTACGTTTTCGGATCTTTCTCGATCCGATTCCCTCGAGAAGACGTTGGGTTTTGAGGAGAACACACAATTTTACGACGCACTGGTTTCGGCTTTAACAATGTCGCTTCATCTTTTCCGCCATGGATCTTCAAATCAAAATATATCCGTTTGTGTGTGTGTGTGTGTGTGTACACTGGACGCAGATTCGTCTTCTTCCAAGTTTTCTATCTATAGCATCAGTAGCAACGTTAGCGGCTGAGGTTTTATAACAAGCAATGCCGCAGATCTTTTTTTTAAAAAGTAAATTAGACCGTTAAAAAGTTATTGTTGATTTTAATATTTTTAACTATAAGAGAGAATATTACTACATGAAATTTACCATCACTTCAGAAACAGAGAAATTAATAAATAAAATATTCTAAAAATTATTAAAATTATCATCTGGTTGCAAAAGTAGCTGGTCTTATTATTATTAACAACATCATTAGTCATTAATAACAACTGGATCAGCTACCACTAGACTTTGATGGTAATTTTATTAATCCGTGAGACCTTTTATTTGTTAATTCTTCTTATTGGAATTTGATTGTTAATTTTCCTATTACCATTGCTCATAGAAAAACTTCAGACTATATTATTTGTAGCTCAATGCTTATATGTATGTATTAATTGAGGGGAGAATTGCTATAAAGTCACGCGTTACGAATTAATTACTCTAAGGTCTCAAGAGGTTATTAATGATAGATACTTCACTTGTCAATAGTACTCCTCGACTTATTATTAACAACCTCTTGGGACCTTAGAGTAATTAATTCTCTATCGTGGAATCTGAATGTAATTCTCCTTTAATTAAATGACTTAAATGTTAGATGGGTGAAGAAAGTGCATGAACAATGAGGTGTAGGATAACGTGACCGTTTAGAAAACTGTTAGTATAATATATTATGTTCAGAATGAATTCTGTCTAGAATGAATTTTGGTAGAATCTATTTATGTTTAGATAAACAATGGATTAATGGTGCATTTATTCTACCAAAAAAGAAATTTTTTTACTCAGAATGTATTTTGAAATAATGAGTTATCAAACGCTGGAGTTTATAAATTAATAAATTTCTAGGTCCAAAATGCATTATAGACCAAATAAAACTGTTGCCGAATACACACAAAACATTGGACGTATGAATGGGTGGGCAATTGCAATTGGACGGAGTCACTCCGGATGGTGACACTAAACAAAAATATCCCAACACAAATTATGCTTTAGCATATTTTTAAGAGGTTATCTTAAAATTTAAAATTAAAGATTCTAAATTAACGAACTTTATAATTATAGAACAAGGATGCTCTTAAATTTTAGATATGAAACCAATAATTAAATTTTTATTTTAAGATATATCTAAATTTAGTGTCTTGATGTCAATCCACTTGTAACTTGAAATTGTGAGTACATGCCCATCTCAGTAAAAGAAAACCCAAATGAAATAAAGGAATCTTATTTTGCTGTGTATCAGTTTCTCTATCCCTGGTGGATTATAAGGTCTGTTGATATGGGCCCTTTAGTCTTAACACTTTTCCGGATTGAAAGTGAGGCCCAGAAGGTTGTGTGTTTGATACTTAATGGGCCTGGTGATTTCTAAAAAAATTGTTATACATCTGCTTCACTGTTAAGCCCACATTATGATGCAATTATCTAATATTCTAATTTGATACCGGTTTGGATTAAAAATAGAAGTTATTTTTTCAACATGATTTATAATTTATAATGTAAGCATAAGAGAGAGGTTTCATATTGATTTCCTTGAACGCGATCTTCTAACCCTATCACAAAATTGGCCAAGGCTTGTAGCATATGATAAGCCCAAAACATGATTAAGGAGCCATAACCGTTTTGAGTATTATATCCTGTCTTTAATTTAAAATTTGGTTAACTAATTTAAGAATATTAAAGAAACTAAATAAATTATTTAATATAGTGTATATTACATTATCTTATCTCTATCTTATATTTATATGTATAATTAAATTATTTATGACTTTTTTTGTTGACTTGGATTTTTCATTAGTTTATAAATCAAACAAATTTTTCAAAAATAATAAATAAAAATTATTTAAAGTAATTTATTTAAATACTTCAATCTTCTCAAATTAATCGATCGTATCTACATCTTGTATAATTTTATATGATTTGGTTGGCGAGTTCTCATATTGTAAAATGTACCATTACTCATTTCATTTTATCCGCTCTAATTTTGTATTCAAATTAATTATGAATTAAATGAGATGGTGATTAATAATTTTTAATTTATTTGCAATTCAATAAAATTAAAAAAGATAAGTAAATATGTGTGCTTGTTATAAAACAAAAAAATGAGAGTATAGAAAATAAGAGAAGACAAGAGATTGTGGAAGAGAGTAAAGAAGTATTTCTCATTCTCATTCTCATTCACATGTGATTCCAAGTACATCAAATCATTTGCTTTACAATCCTATTTATAAGCACTATACTCTTCCAAGAGTTACAATACCATAAGCAAAAGAATTAACCCACATTATGATACAACATAAAGGCATTAGGGGTTATGGTCTTTATGACATTAAGCATAGGAATAATAAGAGGTTGGAGGTTATGAAATTTAGCATCAAGAGGGAGAGGATCCTAAGAGGAATCCAAAGAGCTTTATGGACATCCACACACACAAAACATATATATATATATATATATATATAATTTCACAACAGTGCTCTTCTTTTTGGTGTTATAAATAAAACCTCTCCAAACCTTATCTGGGTTTACTTATTCCAACATTTATTGTCTTCCTTTTCGGCATTTTTCCTTATCGAAAGTAATATAATCTGAGACATTTGTAGATGTTAAATCTGAGCACTTTTTCCAACCTTGTTAGTCATATGTTCTAGATCAGTCGTGGAATTTGAACTCACAACTTAGTGAGCTATGAGTTAATTCTTTACCAACTAAACAAAAATTGTTTGATGGAACAACTCCTTAAAATACATATTAATTACTCGCTAGCCACATTTATCATACCTTCTCCGACAAACGTATCGTTGTTAATAACTTAATATAGCCCTCTATCTCATTAACTATCAAATAGAAAATGATCATACTTATATTGAGTTCATTATATCTATTATATCACATTCTTCAATTACATCTTGTTGTACGCTCAATTTTATCATGTGAGTTTATAATTAAATGATAATATTTTAAAAACACAACACATGACCTATACAATTGGAAACACATGGCCAATACCATTGGAAAACTTAATATAATGAATATAAAGAATTTGAATTAAGTATTTTTTACTAGAAAATACCACAGATACTCGTATTCACATGGTTGGCAATATTACCCGCATGTTCAACATTGACGTAGAGGAGGATGAATAAAACAAATAATTAAAAAAAATTAGACCTAGCCCAACTCATTTAAATCCAATTTTTCATATAGATCAATACTTCTTAAATTGATTTATTAATTATTTACAATTTTATAATTCATCGAATCGAATTCATAACTTATTTTATTTTTAAAATTAGAACCCCAATATACACATGTACATACAAGTTTTTTTAAATGTATGCATTTTTTAATGAAAACCATATTCGAGACACTATTGAATACTGACTCTTCGATTACATAAGTTTTTTTTGGTGAAATTTGATTATTTTTCTAAACACATATCTTCGTATAAGAAGTAATCTTGTTTGAGTCATTAAATATAAATACAAAGTCGAGTAGGATTTAAACCTTAATTTGATACCTTACGAGGATGTAACCTATTAATTAAATCATACGCCATTGGTAAGTTTTTTTACATTACATCCAACGTTTAATGTAAATTCCAGTTGATTTTTTTAGGAGATTAAAGAACCTAAATGAACTAATTTTGATTGTATGTATTTTAAAATACTTACATGAGTAATTATATTATACATCAGTTTATCAGTAAAGCAAGTTAATTTGAAAAAAATGATAAACACATCAATTTAATTAACTTCATTAACCTCCTTAAAAATCATTTGAGATTTAATTAAGAACCAAGGAAGTATATAAGTTGAACCTATAAGAATTATTT
This sequence comes from Vachellia pachyceras, assembly GCA_025593235.1. Taxonomy (NCBI): domain Eukaryota; kingdom Viridiplantae; phylum Streptophyta; class Magnoliopsida; order Fabales; family Fabaceae; genus Vachellia; species Vachellia pachyceras. Next base: position 5,061 of record JANTPZ010147869.1, on the reverse strand, counting down.
TTTGCTAGGCTTCTCAAGATTCAAACATGATCACAGGCCAAACAAATGCAGATAATTAAAACTTAGATATTAATTATGTCAACAAAGGCTACTCCAGTTAATAAAGTATTGATTCACAATCTACAAAATCATGAGTTCATGATGTGAAAATCTTATTGAGAAATGATATGTAAGTATTTCCGTAAACACCCTTTGATTCTAGAAATATGTTCTAACCTTGACAAATACTTGAGATCCAATTCACCTAAATTTTTGTGTTATTAATTATGATTTATGTGAGCTGAATCAGACAATACAGGTCATTGTACAATATAAAATAAAACTCCTTAATCAATTACGTGATTATCATGATCGGGATACTTTTGAAAGGTCAAGATTGTCCCGCAGCCCACAGATTTCTTTCCACCGTCCATTGGACGGTGATCACCCAATAAAGTAGAAACGCCAAAACCCATAACAATGCAATAAAAACTTTCTTTATTAGCTTCGTAATTTGAAATTTCATAAAAAGGATCCATAAAAAGTTACATAACAATGCCATTTGAAATCTCAAATCCCCAAAATAATTATCTCTATTTGAAAATTTGTAACTCAATACACCATGCCAAGATGGAATTATGAAGTAAGGGGCAAGATTGTAAAATTGACAGCATTTCAAATTTTCAGTTTTGTGTGAAGTATTGATTTGGAATTTTGCAAATTGGGATAATCTTTTTTAGAGATTTGGGATTTCAAATGGCACTATTGTTGTAGAATTTAGTTCTTACACTCTTAATAGTTAATATGCTAATCATGATTGATGTGAATGTCGACTAAATGACAAATAAGTAACCACAATATACAAAATAAAAAAAATTAAATAAATGATGGAATAAAATTTAGGAAAAATTGATGATAAATCCCCCATTGTTATATTAGTTGTAAAATGGGACCCAATCGATTTTAAAGTTTACGAAAACTTACTTGTATACGGTAGAATTTCAACTTCATATTGTTGAAGGGTAGTTGTATATTGTGAAATCTTATTTGTATTTGTATATTAGCAGTTTTGTAACTTTGTGAAAGCTCAATTACATATCGTGGGAAGATCAATTAGATAATGTGGAACCTTAATTGTATATTATAAAAGGTCCAATTTTACAATTTGTTAACAATAGGGGATTTATCCTCAATTTTCTCTAAAATTTATTTATTTTTAACATAAAAATGTTCTATCCCCAATTGTCTCTTTACATCTATATATAATGTAATCTGGTTGGCTTTGATTTCGTTCAATCCAATGTGATAAAATTAGTCTACGTGAATGTTGAGTGGAGCCACATCATCAGGCATTGATATCATATCTCTTATAAATTAACAAAATGCGAGTACATGGATTAATACTTGAAATTGAGGAAACAATAAGAAACTACATGAGTTTCAGAGGTACCGATCTAATCCAAGCTTAACCAAGGTTAAGGGTTCGAATCCTGCTTTAGGCATGCAGCTCCTTAATAACCAAAGCCATCTGTCCTACCCATCGAGGTGCCGGACAATCAGCGAATGTGATTACTCACTGCTATCGGCGATGGATACCCATGGTATTACCAAAAATAAGAAACTACAGGAATTTCATTAAAAATGAGATAACATTATAACCAATGAGAAATTCATTTGACCTTTATTAACTTTGCAACTATTGGATGGATTATAGATAAATAGATTATGATCCGATCATTGATCCACAATTTCAGTATCCTTTAAATAAATGAAAACATATTCAAGACACTGTTAGATACTAAATTTAACCATATTTTCCAACAATAATTTAAATTTTAGTTTGTTACGTTCTGAAAAATTAGCCCATTTTACTAATCTCAATCACACAGATAAATCAATGTTATATTCTAAATACAACACAAATGTAGGGTTTTGATCAAGCTTCAAAGAGTGGGGCAAATGGTGTCATATCAAATATGTACCATATCTTTCATTTTGTTTTGTTTAATTGTTTGTATATACATATTTCACTAATATCTAATTTTAGGAGCGTCATCAAATCCTTGCACATGTTTCATTTTTGTCTTGTTTTAACTGTTTGCACATAAAATTCCAATATTCCATTTTCCTGTTTAGCAATTATTTAATGTGAATCTATAGGGTTTAGGAGCCTAATAAAGATCCTACATTTAAAAAAAATCAAAATCCATAAAAAATAATAAAAAGAGGTAACTTATTTAACATTTGTAGCTTCTAGGCCTCTTTCTTTGGCCAAGCTTGTAGACCTCTTAAATCAATTTATATGCAAAAGAGAATAAATATAATGCTGTAAGGTAACACCTAAGGTAGACTAGTTTTGTATTACATGTGAATGGGGCCCTCCATAAATATAGTTCATTATTAATTATTAATTAATTACTTTTTTTATTTCAATATGTTGAATATACTTTGTCCCCATGTTAATGGACAGCAGCAACAAGCAAGATGTGTTTAATATACACTATTGATACATGTTAATTTTACAATATGCATGCTATAAATTTATGTAAAAATTAATAATTTAGTCCTCATAGTTTATACTCCATTATTTGTAATAAAAATTAATTTCAAATTACCCTTAATAATTTGTAGGTTACCAAAACTAATGCCATTGAAATAATCGCTCATTCATATGAAGCTAAGTTCAACAACTTAAAAGCTTCTTTATTTTTTTGCCAACAACTTAAAGCTTCTTTAGGAAAATAGGTATGGTTAAACAAATAGGAGACCAGGCCTATTACCTATAAAGCTAAGTTCAACCATTAAAGTATACTAATAAACTATTTATTTAGACGAGAATACAAGTTCAAATCTAAAAAAAAAAATGAAAGATACAAAAATATTTACACTTCAAGCCTTACAAGAAATTAATCTTCTGCCTACAGTAACTTAGAAACCTACCTAGGTAACATCTAAGAAGGTTAGTTTGTTTTGTATTATATGTGAATGGGGCCTCCCTAAATATAGCTGATTATTAATTATTAATTAATTAATTTTTTATTTTAATTGTTGCATATACTCTGTCTCATGTTAATGTACAGCAGCAGCCAGCAAGATGTGTTTAATATACACTATTGATACAAGTTAATTATGTGGGCACAAAAAAAAAAGATACAAGTTAATTATACAGTATGTGATGAGTTTATGTAAAAATTATAAATTTACTCCTTATAATGTATACTCCCTTATCCTATGATTTTAATGTAACAAGTTCCATACATTCCATAAGAGAATCACTACAAATTTACACAATCTTTTGGAAATTTTGAAATTCACGTGGTATTTTGTTTTTGTCATTTTTCCATAAGAGAATCACTACAAGATACTAATGAAGAGATTTAATTATCAAAATATCAAATAATAACTTAGACGTTTGTAAATGACAAATTTTAATATAAGAAATAACAGTGAGTTGATATTCCTTATTTGCCACTGCAATTTTTTGGTCACTTTCTTAAAACCTCTTTGATAATTCCTCCAAGATAATACTAAATAAATATGAAAATGATATGCTTGAAACGTGAGAATTTTACACCACACATTCTTATGGAGTGGATAGCTTTTGTGATGTGCAATGGATTGCGATGACACAGAGAAAGTGCCGCAAACCAAACAGTGATGTAATTATAACTCACCAAATCATTCAATGGATCCCACCTCACAATGGAGGTTGAATATATATAGTACTTATTTAAAAAATTCATTTTTCTCAACGGTATACGTAAGTCAAGATAAAACCATCTCGAAATCTGTAAAACTATTTCGGAATCCATAAAATCACCTTGAAAGCCGTAACTCCTTTTTCCCAATGAACTTTCCAAACATATACATATATGGCATAAAGAGTTACCCCCTGCTTGTATGGAGAGAAAATGAGGGAGGAAAGAAAACTAGGAGAGAAAACTGAGGGAGAAGTGAGTTTTCCCCTGCTTGGATGCAGAGGAAAATGTGGGAGGAGAGAAAAGTTGGAGAGAAAATGGGGTGGGTCC
>JANTPZ010147868.1:0-10201 GCA_025593235.1 Vachellia pachyceras | reverse complement strand
GAAACACATGGTTAGGGTTCAAATTAAATTAGAAAATTTATCAAATGGTTAAGTAATGAGGTGTTATGGATATTTCCCAATTTGGAAAATATTATATTGATAGATGATTCTATAATTTATGTCTCACGCAACTTTCATGGATGATCCTTGCATATATGTTGTGATTAATGTAAATTGTCATTATCAAGGTGATAAGATTTGAACCGGTCAATGAACGATTGAGATGGTGATACACGGGTCAGTAGGTCAACTTGATGTCTCAAAGTCATAATTGATTAAATTTGAGGTGTGCTTCTTGGGAAGTGGAGTACGTGCATTAAAAGGCTGTTTGACGGGTGAACGAGTTATACATCTTGCATGAACCAAACCAAATAGATGAGTACGTGATTTGTTTGGATAACCGTTGGGAAAGTAACTTTTATCTAAAATATATTTTAGAAAATAACTTTTATCTAAAATACATTTTAGAAAATTACGTTTATGTTTAGATAAATGTTGAAGAAGTAACTTTTGCGCAAAGGAAAATTTGTTTAAACAAATGTTGGAGAAACTCTTTTTGGTGAAAAATTACTTAAAAAGACATGAAACTTATTAAGTAAAATATATATTATTTTATATATTGTGATAAAATTAAGAAAAAAATGAAATGATAAAAAATGGAATAAAAGAAAATGTCTTTAGCCCAAAATACCTTTTGTCCATTTTAACCAAAAATGTATTTTGTTTAAAGGCTTCGCTAAACAAGCCTGTGTGTTGGAAAATTATTTTTTTGGGTTGGGAATGCATTCTAGGCTCAAAAAACACCTAACCAAATGTTCTCTACCTTGGTCTTGTAATGTTTGAGAATCCATTATTTTACGGATTCTGAGGTAAGTATATAAGAGAAGTTTTGTCTCAGCTTAAATCCATTGTGTAAAATCAGTTAAATATAGATTTAGATATATTTGAAACTAGTAATTTATAATTAAGACCCCTATATTTATATTTATTTGAGTTTATATTTGTAACTTATTTCTTAACAATTTTTTTAGGTATTTGTTAGGGATTAAATTGATTTTGCAGGACATAAGTTCAAGCCAACGCGCTTGTGATACACAAACGACAGGCGGGTATCCAAGCTAACGCTATTTATAGTTTTCGTTTCCCCCCCGAGAAGGTTCGGCTTCGTACACCTTTTGGATTCTACGATTTATCGGCACGGTTCACAAAATCAGAATCAAAATCTCTACAATCTTCTCCCTCGGTGGTCAATTGCCATCGTTCTCAGTTTCCTCCGCTTCTATCTGTGCTCACAGCTTTCATTCTAACTTTCCGAACGAGAGGGGAAAAGAATGAAGAGGGTTTTCGGTGTGAAGAAAAACAAGGAGCCCCCTCCTTCAGTTCAGGATGCTTCTGATCGGGTTAATCTCTCATCCTCTATGAACTTATCTGGTTCACTCTGAAAGTTTATTTCCATCTCATGTTAATTAGGTCTCGTTCTTATTTGCTGTTGTATAATTGATTGGAAAATATTAAAATCTGAGAACTCGTGAGTTTGTGATTTTTGGGTTTTTAACTCGGCCTAGGATATATAACTGTGGAGTATTTTAGATCTTATGCAGAGATTGAAGTCATTCATTTTAAACTTTCCTTTCGCCCCTTCTATTAAATTTCTGTCCTGCTGAATATAAATTGGTGATTCAAATGATCTTTTTTCACTTTGGGCTAAAGTATGCTGTATATTCCAGATTACTAAGAGAGGTGATACAGTTGATGACAAGATAAAGAAGCTCGATGCTGAGCTTAGTAGATATAAAGAACAACTCAAAAAAACAAGGCCTGGTCCTGCACAGGAAGCAATCAAAGCTAGAGCAATGAGAGTTCTTAAGCAAAAGAGAATGTAAGTTTGTTAGTCCATAATTACTCAGTCTGTTTGTTGTAGTTTTATTTAGTTTGATTCAGCAACTGATATGTCAAGATGGGAAAATGTTGTATTTTCTTACATTCTGAACATATCGAGGACTGGGATTCGTTTTCCGATGAGTTTGTAGCAGGTTGGGAAAAAAAATATGGTAACTGAATTACTGAAGTTAACACAACTAAACTGTATATGTTGTCCTTACCTTATGAATCGTTATTGATGGGTTCAATTTGACATATGTTCTATAACCATTCACTGTCTGCTGCATTTTCTATCTGGCTGTATTTCAAGGTCAGTGATTCCTTTGTTGTTCTCTGTTGTTGATTCCTAGGTTGTAAATTCCACATAATATTATCATTTTGTTTTTCATTACTTACTCTTGGATATCGTGCCTTTACAATATTTTCATCGAGAACCTTTATTCTTCTGCACCCACAGGCCAAGTCAGCTTTGTTAGATCCTTTATAAGTTGTTACTTGTTAGGGTATTCCTGTTGCTATTTGTCATATTGAATGAATCTAACTTTACTTTCTCGACTTGAATGGTATCATCAGATGCATATGCATCTGAATTCCTAGCCAGTGCTTGATTATGTGTGTGATCATTTGATAAACTGTTAATTCACCACTTCTTGATAGGTATGAAGGGCAGCGTGACATGCTGTATAATCAGACATTTAATCTTGATCAGGTTGCATTTGCTGCTGAGGGTATCAAAGATGCTCAACAAACTGTGAGTCCCAAAAAGCTTGCACTTCATTTATAATTTTGTTGTTGAATTATCAATGTCCATATGTGTCGGTGTAATATACAGTATATCAAGGCAAACTTTTAGTTGAACCTTACTGGGAACCTGACCGCATCATGAGAGGTTTGAGGCATTATTTATAAATAATGAGGGTTCTCTTTATAGAGACGTGCTTGATCGGTGCCTTTGACTCCTTTTAGATTTAACTAAATTGAGCATTCCATTCATTAGAAACCATATCTTAAAGGTTCCATCCCTATTTAAGCCTCCTTTTCTCTTTTCAGATGTCAGCCTTGAAGTCTGCCAACAAGGAATTGAAGGGAATGATGAAAACTGTGAAGATACAAGACATTGACGTCTGTACTCTCTTCCTTTTCTCTTGTGGCTTCTGTCTGTCTTTTTCCATACTTTTTTGGTCTAAGTTGTTGATTTCTCCTGAATGCAGAATTTGCAAGATGAGATGATGGACCTGATGGATGTAAGTAATGAAATACAAGAGACCTTAGGTAGAAGCTATAATGTGCCTGATGACCTTGACGAAGATGAACTCATGGGCGGTAAGCCACAACATTATCTAAACTTAGTTGATGTCAATGAGCTTTAGCTAACATTTAATTTTACTTTTTCACATGTATATCACTGATTTGATATCAGTCATTTGGTTTGTTGGAAACATTATTAAACAAATGAAAATTGAAAAGTAGTTGCCCTTAAAAATGTTTGTTGGGTACAGCATTTAGGGCGTGTGGATCCATTAAATTTTAGGATAGTACAATCTTATCCTTTATTATTTAGCATCTTAAAATACTTATCTTGTTTTTCTGTTTTTGGTGTTCAGAACTTGATGCACTGGAAGCAGATATGGGAAATGAGACTGAGATGGATGGAGTTCCTTCCTACCTCCAGCCAGATAAGGAACCTGATGTGGAGGCAGAGCTTAACTTGCCTTCTGCTCCCACAGGACATAATGCAGCACCAGCTGGCAGATCCAATGCTCAAGTATGATTTCCTTACCTAATTGTTATTACTTTAGTGTTCATTTAAAATCCATACATAAATGAGGTTTTAAAAGAACTTTATCATGTTCTCATTGCAAAAGATCCAGTGAAAAAGCAAGTTACCGATTTCCATCTTTAAACATTGTCGGTTTTCTGCAACTCTATCAAAGTTCTATATTGATTAGGGCCCCCTAATTGTGATGAAAATACATTGACTGAAGTGCAGCAGTAAGAGCCTGAATAAAATTGATGATGAACTCAGCATAAGAAATTGAGGAAACTTGGTTGTTATTTGATGCATATCTTCGTTTTAGAACGTCCAGGTGGCTAGAAGGTTCCATGATATAAGACTGGCTTAGTAGGTTGAGGCAATCCAATGTTTTTAATATTTTATCTGAGGTCGCAGTGCTTATGCTCCAGTTTCTTCGGGGCATTCCTGAGAGGAATAGGAAGAGCTATAAGTTTGTAGCGTGCGGTCTTTGAAGGATGTAGTTCTTCCCCAGCCATCCCTTGGAGAATGTAGTTGATTCTAGACGTTTTTTGGGATGCTCATGTTATTCTTGAGTGGTATGAGGATGTGCCTTGTTCTCCAGACAAAAATAGTCCGACTTTTCCTGTTCCCGAAATGCTTTTTGCTGTTCACAGTATCTTCCATCCTCAATAGAATAATAAATCATAATCTCGATTCTCGTGTGTTTGGGAATCCGTTGGGAGAAAGGAGTTTACGGATTCTAAGAAGAATTTACGGATTTCGAGATGTTTTTTATGAATTTCGAAATACTTTTTACGCATTTCAATTTTTTTTTGTCTTGGCTTGCGTGTATCGTTGTGAGGCAAGATTTCCCAAACATGCAAAGTGCTAAGTGCTAACCAGTATAGTATACCCTCCCGCCTAGTTGTTGGTAGTGAGGTGTTTCTGTACGAAGTTTAGCTTTACCACATAAAACCATAAACTACTTGAGAATCTAACCAAGAATTCTTCTGGACTCCGCTTTCTGTTTGACTGTTCTTTTCTTGGGTTTACTGTATGTTTTTCTGTAACTTGATTGGTTGCTGTTGATGCTGACAGGCTGAGGATGAAATGGGTTTACCCCCTGTTCCACGGGCATCCGTACGGGGTTAGCGTAATCATTTCATTAGCATAACTGGTGTGGATACGAGCTAGAGAGCTAGACCATTTGATGATGTGCACATATTGACTTCAATTTTTATGGTGATTGGACTGGTCCGTTGCTGACATTATTTAATGAAAATAGAAATTTTTGTGCTTGCTCTTGAAGTATTTCCTATTAAGTTTTTGGATAGGGTTATGGCATGGCACCTGAAAGATATATATATATGTATTATAATTTTTATTGAATAATATGATGGTGAATTCTTGAAGCGAATTGTCTTTATTTAGTTGGTAAGACAGTTAGACAGTGTTGTCTTAAAAACGTCTTGTTTAGTTGATGGCTGGAAAGTGGGTAATTTTATAACTGAGAGGAAGCACTTAACATGAAGCAATATGAGCGCAAGAGTCTTGTATGGATGACTAACGAGAGAAATAGTGTTATTGTAAAACGCAACATGACAAGGAAAATGGGGATTAGTAAACATATATATGATCGGTGATATTGTTTCTGCCCCATAATGGAAACTTCTTCAGCCTTAATGATAATGCCGCAAATCAAAGCAAGTAAAGAAAACGTGGACAGCACAAAAGAGGGAATTATTATGAAATCCCGAGAAAATAACTCAATCACTTAAAAGTTTAATAACAGTAGATGTTTTAGTAATTAAATATCTTCAATTCTTATAATAATTTTCCTACAATCAATCATTTATTTCTGTTGAAGAAGTCACTTTACACTAAGATTTTAATAATAAGCACATCCGGATGAATTTAGTTAAGTCATGCTTTTGACATGTCAAGTGGATTTTGAAATGATGATGAGGTTAACCTGGCATAAAAATAACTTGACATGCTTGTCAAAATTCATCGAAGATGAATAAAAAAACATGTTAATGAATAAGCACTTCCCAAATGAAAGAGAAGTTAAAAAAAAAAAACAAAGCAGACCCACAAAACAACTTTCAGGGTAACAAATTTTCATTACTTCAAGCTTAGCAAATATTTCACTGGGATTGTTCACTGCCATCAAGCTTTTTATGCAGTACACTTGGAAGGTTTTCTATGTTTTTCTCCGGCCTAAAGTACAGTCATAGATTCATAGTTAAAAGATTGGGAACGCACTTTATAATTATAATTACACGCGGATATGTGTGTGTGATCAGTTCAATCCCGGAATATGACGTCATCGGCAAGGTCCATCATCACCGGCAAACACCACGGCGAGAATTTCCTTAACAAGTATGGAAAGCTGGAATTCGAGACTCTCAGTTAGTGAACTAGCTCCGGCGATACCTCCAACAGGGTGTACAGGTACGGGTGCCCATCCCAACAACCCGTCCAATTCACTCTCGTCAGTGTGAATCCGGTACGCCACTCCGGATCCTCCTCCAGTTCACTACCCAATCCAGAATGGACCGACGGCATGTTCACCAGTTTCCTACATGAACTAGCCAGTTAGGTCGGGCTTTTTTTGACCATGTTAAAAAGGGATTAATCCTTGTCTATAAGCTAAGGAATGCCCTTGGTACACCCCAAAAATATTTTTTTTTTGACTTGAGCTTGCCTGATTACACTTGACCAGATGAGGCTTCCCTAGATTGCTAGTGTCCTCCCTTCTTAGTGGACAAATCAATCTTGATTCTATCAAAGCGCTGCTTTCTAGATTTTTTTCTCATCGAGGTCATAGCTATATTTCTCCAGTACCCTGTCTTTCTCTGGTACGCGGCCCAACATCTCATATGCATTTGCCACCTTCTGAATGATCAATTTATCCTTTGGTTTACGATCAAAAGCTTCCAATCCCTTGAAAAGCATTTTAAAAACAAAGTCACAACAGAAAGCCTAGGTTGTAGTGTAATGTTTATGTCGTCTAAATAAACACAGATATGAGACATGAGTTATTCACCAAAAAACCAAATAGCCATCAATTAACAAAGGTACTCGTCTAGGAAATGTCCCCATGTAGGCTTTTAGCTATCTGCGGATTGGTTTGAGCACCCCCCAAAAAAACATTTGTTTCTGAATAACTTAGAGTTCTCATCAACCCCAATTCCACTTCTTATGAACATAGATGTCATTAGATGATGAAGATCACTTGCTACCTAACTTATCAAACAATCGACAGCGTTCAAGGCAGACAAAAATCCAAGACATCGCAGCAGTAAGTAAATGCCTATGGTACTATTGTAGTTTCAAATTTGAAGAAATCATATCAGCAAAATGATCAGTAATAGCACTACCACCTTTAACTAGAGAATAAATGAAACCACAGTATCGTACCGCCGTATCTTTCATCCATTATTAAGACATTAGAGAAGGATCAACTTATCATCGATACAACAAAATCCACAAATTAAAAGATGATATTATTCCTCAAAAACATGAGAAATTTCATAAAGGAAGCTTACCCGTACAAGATCCTCCAACATGTTTCGGTAATATACTGTTATCATGAGATGGCATGGCTCCTTTTGGTTCAGCGGTAGCAAGGGGTAGAAGTCCTTTTTTGCATCCAAAAGTACGGTGGGCTCATTTTGATCTGTTTGGTTCAGCGGCCACAAAAAATGGCTTTTTCAAAAAAAGTAGCTTCTGACCATAAGTAGGAAAGGGTCATGGGGAGCTTATCGTAGCAACTTCTGGCTTAGGCTGTGGTCGTTGGAGCATTAATGAGAAGCTATTTCCATCTTTCAGCTCCTTCTTCCTGCTCTGGGTAATTCTCCTCCGAGGTGTGATCTGGAATTGTTGGCCGTCGAGCTTTGGCCTTCTCCCAAACTTACTTGCAGCTACCATTACGTTCTTCGCCACCGTCGACTCAACTTACGGATCTGGTTGGGTAGCTCCTCATCTTGTCCTTTACCTCTTCTTCTCTTCTCCTTTTGCTTTGGTTCAGTTTCTGCAAGTGCCTATGAAATGGGCGAGAATATTCAATGTATATTGAGGTCTCTTCCTTACAAGGCCGCGATGAAGGACTGGTGTTGTGTTGGGGTGTGTACCGAGCCGATTCATCATGTTTTGATGTTCCAGATTTTAAAAGCTCAACAGGGATGAATCTGAGCCCATTCCAACAGTCATTGTCTGACAACTTCACAATTGAGTTGGAAATTTGATGCAAAACAAGTTCCCTTTTATTTATCATTTATCCTAAGATCATCATTGAATGCTGAATCAAGTGCATCTGATGTTGTAAGTCATGGAAAAACAAATTTCTGTGTACCAGTTGGTGCTTTTCCAGGGCATCAAGCTCCTCTGGGTCTCTCTTTTTCTCCTCATGGATCTATAAATTTTTCTATTTTCTCAAGGCAAGCAGAAGGCATGGTTTTATGCTTGTATGATGATAATACAATCTTGAGAAACCTGCCTTACAGCTTGATCTAGATCCTTATGTCAATCGATCTGGTGACATATGGCATATTTCTTTTGAAAGTGCTTGGGCATTTGTGAGCTATGGTTACCATTGCAAAGGGGCTCTCGTTCTCGTTCATCAAAACAAGGATGATAATTTTAATAAGCATGTTCTTCTAGATCCGTATACAAAATTTATTGTGAATTCTTTTCCTAATGGTGTTGAGTCAGGTTTAAGCCAACTCCAGGCATTGCTCTCATGAACCTGAGGTATAGAGATGAGCGTGCATTGAACCAAGAGAAATCCTATTCGTGATGCAATTAGAGACCAAATCGTAGTAACTTTATGATCCAATTAATTATGTTATTTAATTAGTTATTAGAACAATTATATAATACAAGTAGTTATGTGATATTAATAGTTAGTTGAAATTTTTTTCCTTTTTTCATGATTTTAATTTTCATATATTTCCATTTACTCTTTTTTTTTTTTAATTTTTATCATTGTCTTTTCTCTCAAAATTATTACAAATAGCTAAAATAATATATAGATAGATATATATCTATATATATGAATGTGTGACATTTAATGAGATTCATATCATTTTACGTAATTTGGCAATAAAAGTCACTTTTCCAACAATTATCCAAACGCTTTCTCTTTTTTTAAAAAAGTCACTTTCTCACCGCAAATCCAAATATAAATTATGTTAAACTTTTAACTTCTACTCAGAATGACTTTTTCAAAATAACTTTTACAAAAAAATCACTTCTCCCATCGTTTATTCAGACGGATCCATAATTGCCAAGGAATTGAATGCAGATCACAGCCAATTTTTTTCTCCTACAACAAGAATTGTTACAATACGATTACAGGATGAAAGTGAACTGATGTTAAGATCAGTTTTCCTATAACCTAAAAAGTAGCAGTAAATTCTCCAGGTGTCTTACAACTCACAATACGGCCTAAAACTAGCACATTAACAAATGTCAAAATAAAGACAGAATGCAATACAAATAGCATCAATTTGGTTAAATTCCCTATAGGTGAAAAGAAGCCTGTAATGTGAGAAAGAAAGTATCTTTTTTTTTTTAAATACAAAGGCAAGCCTAGACTTGACATAGCCTAACCAGAGAAAGAGGAAGAAGCCTCAGCATGGATGCTTGTCGAACAGGAAACAATTCCTGCAGCTCGGTGGAACAAAGATGATATCTTAAGCAGCCCCAAAACATCTTAAAATTAGATCCTACTAATGTATTGCTAATTTCTCACAAAAATAAGTAGATAATAATAACTATACAAAGAGAAGTGGCTGGCTTTTGAATTGTTTATATGGGCATAAATAATTGATAAACTCTATAGCCCGCTATCACCTGATTTTATCAGTACAAAATACAACATGACTAGTCATTTGGGATATTAAATAATAAGATATATTTAATGTTAGTCACATAAAGCAGTGGCCTGCTCTTTAGCCTGATTTCAAGCAAGATAATTGGTATAATCCATTTTATAATATATGAAATGTCACCCTTTTCCAGAGTAGAACCCACCTTACCATATGCCTACAATCTTCTCTCTATCACTTCAATTCCTTCTTCTGTTGCTGGATGTACTTACAAAAGGATAGTGCATAACTCGAAGAGGAAGAAGTAAGAGAAATAATGTTTTACTCATACTTGCACAACTCTATGCAACTGCTGTTCCTTCTCAAGGGCAATCAACGTCCTCTTCAATGCAACCATGGGAAACTTTTGCTCCCAGGCAACCCAGGCATCCAGAGCACCATAAACAGCTTCCTTACTGTCATTGATATTGAGAAGCTGCATTATTTGGTTTAAATCAACACGCCATCTTTATAAGTATATATGATATTTGTTTATTGTACAGATATGTACTTACTGTTGTCAAAAGAAAATCCATCTCATCTCTTTTAGGTACATTTTCCCCAATAAGACGCTTTTGCGTCTCCCCTTCTTTCTGCTCAGGAGAATGGTTTGTCTGTGACTGTGAGGCAAATTGGTGCCACAAAATAAATTAAAAAATCAATCAGTCAAGAGAAAATTTCCCTCAAAAATGAAATTACCAGAGATTGAGAA
>JANTPZ010147867.1:0-27093 GCA_025593235.1 Vachellia pachyceras | reverse complement strand
AAGAAAGAAAAGGTAGGAAAGAGAAAGAAAGAAAAAGTAGGAAAGAGGAAAGGGGAAAGAAGAAAAAGAGGAAAAAGTAGGAAAGAGAAAACCTATGTTTCAAACCGAGGTTTTGTAACCAAAATAGCTTTTCAAAAAAAAATTTATACTTGGACAAAACCTAGGTTTTGAAACCAAACCTAGATTTCAAGAAGTGATAGCAAATAAACCCTAAGGAACTGCTACCTTGGAGCACATCATGTGCACATCATTTTGATGACTACAATGTGCTCATCACCAATAAGGAACGTTGAGATTGATTTCGGATAGTCCAAATTTTATCTAATTTTTATTTTAATATAGGTAAAACAAAAAAATGATACTTTTTTTCGGCCACTTCTAAAAATGAGAGTTTCTTATTTAAAAATGACTTATCAAAAGTGTTAAATTTAGAGCATTCAGGTTAGATTTGATGAATGATCCAAACATCATCAATGATGCGCAGATGCACTTGACATGGAAAGACTAATTAAATATAAGAAAATTTTGAAATGCATTGAAATGATAAATACAGCCATTGATTAATTGTTTTCAACTTCGATAAAATTCATGATTTATTATTCTTTCTATATTCCCACCATTCTCCGGTAGAAGGAGAGCGCCCAAATGTTTATTAATTGTTCCAAAAAAGAAAGAGCTACCCAGGAATCCCGCACCTTTTTTTTTAAATATAAACATCATTTCCGACACCTAGTATTAAAAATAAATTAGACACATAATTGTATTATATATCAATTAATGAATAAGGTAAATTAATTTACAGAAAAAGAATAAACACAAATCCTTTGAAACAATTTATTTAATTTCTTTAAATTTTTTTTAAAAAAGTCAACTTGGTCGGACAGGAAATAATAACTAACTTCTCAATTAAAGTGATCACCAACTGTATCACCGATAACACTGAAGAGCTGAAAAATACAAGTGGCCCGAAAAAAAAAGAGGAGCTGAAAATACAACAATGACGCACAATGCAAATGTAGAAATCTCCGCAGTATATATGACAAGATGCAACATAAGAAAAACCTTAGCATAAATTACATGGAAGATCGGATCCACTAAAAGGCGAAAGAAAAAAAAAAAGGTGGAATTGGCAATTGAGACGCGTGTAATCAACAGTGGTGAGACCTATTTCCAAATTGCAAGAATTACAACACGGTAAGACACAACATAAGGTCATTTCCAGAGCTTGACGAACTTGTCATGACTAGCTGAAGCAACCAAACCAGTCACTGGAGACACTGCCAGGGCAGCAATGAGACCTTCATGAGCAGATAGGGTCAATGTCTTGTTCTCTGATATGTTCCAAAGCTCCAAAGACTGCTCATGCCAAGCATTTATCAAGGGTGCCAAGTCAGAGTTACACTTTTATTGTTGACCAGAGACATTTACAGGATATGGAAGAGGAAAAACAAAACCACAAGGATAGAGCTTCATAGCAACCACGAGATTCAGAATGTAACTTGCCTGATAACAGCCAATGACCAGCAAGGAAGAATAAGTCGGATGGAAAACACAGGAGTGGAACTTATTGCCATTACAGCTTAGCTCATGAACACACTCTCCTTCACCTCCTGCCCCAAGAGTCCAAACCCTGACCGAGTCCTCACTCACAGATGCCAGAAATTCCCCTGTAGGGTCCCAGCAGACGGAATGTATTGGCTTTGTATGTCCCTACAATCATAGTATCATAATATTCCAAAAGAGGAAGTTAGTGATCCTGGGCTGGGACAGAGCAATAGACAGCCATTCATTTCCCGGATGAGGAAAATATAAAGTGAACGTTGACAACACACCATCACAGAAACAACAGACAAATCGCAAAGAAGTATGAGGTTCCAACCGAAACTCTAATAATAATGTCTCTTTCCTAGAACGACTCAAGCATAAATGCATGCCTGATTGATAACATTTTTTCTGCAAAAGATAATGAAATGCATCTTATATCATGAAAATGAAACCTGCAATGAATATCTGCATGCATCTGTCTCCACATCAAGTACAGAGACAACATTCTCTGCAGCAGCAGCGAGGTACCTCCCCATACGAGGTTGAAATCTCATCTGGGCAGTGCCACCCTATTCAGCAAGATAATATTTAGTGCAGAAAACCCTGGTAAACCATAAACAACGATAAAAAAAATGCCATGCGCATAAAAAAAATAATAACTCAGATTCTACCTTCGAGACTCTAGCACAGCTCCCATTGGTTATACTCCAATAACGTATCTCACCATCACCATCACATGAGCAGATCAGATCATCCTTATTTGGGTGAAAATCTAATGACATAACAGTTGTAGAATGTCCTGTAAAGGTGCGAATTGTATATCCAGGCTGCACATTATGGGCAAATTAATATATTCAGCTCAAGCAGGATAGCAATGTAAAAAAGGCACAATGCCATTAAACAAAAAAGAACTGCAAATGAACAATAAGCCAGTCATAGATAGACTTTATTATCGTATCAATTTGGCTGATAGTTTATGTAATTCTATAAATGCCAACAACAAAGAACAAACACAATCATGACACCAATCTTTACATTTAAAAGGATATCAGATCTTTCACCCAAAAAAAAAAAGTATATCAGACCTAAGACTCACATCTACGTGTAAAACCTTGTGTATAGATGAAACAATCATTTAGACCATCATCCTCCATTAATTAGATTTCATTGCATGAACATTTAAAAACAAGACAGTTGAGTAAAATGGGAGAGAAGTACTAACATTGTCGACATCCCAAACCCTGACAGTTTTATCAAATGAAGATGTTGCAAGGCGAGGCATGCTTGGACTGAAACGGACATCAGTAATCATAGATGAATGTTCTTCTAGAGTGGCCTTTTGCTTTAAGGTATCTGTGTGCCATAACACAGCCTGCATTAAAAAACCATTGGGGGAAATGTCATACTGCATATTAAGTAGAGGTTCCAATACCCTTGTTTTTTCAGGAGAGTCAAAAGCACACATTTGCAGCTAATGTTAGGAAAACGGTTAAATTCCGACCCCTCCAGTAGAACAAAGCTTTATTGTTGTTAGGAAAACAGTTAAATGCTTGAAGTACTAAACCAGATACGGTTTTCCTGATTAATACTTCTACCAACCTTCTTGTCATGACCACCACTCGCAAGCAATTTCCCATCAGATGAAAAGTGGCAGCAAACAACTTTGCTTGTGCTTGCTTGTATAGAATTTACTTCAGAAAACGTGAAGGGGCCTGAAAAAATCAGTACCCTTGAAAACAAATCACATTCTAGAATATAAACATGATCAAGATCTTAACAGTCACAACAAATTTGATATAAAAACAGACGTATACAAGAAACTCCATTGCAAAGGATGATGCCAGTTGGTCCCCCCAGGGGGGGACAGTGCTCAAGCATTTTAGGATCGAGAACTACATTAGCATACTGCACCTTTGCTTACATCCATACAACGACCAACAGTATCTCTAGGGTCTGTATCATCATGTGATAAAAAAGACTCAACATTGTCATCAAGTGATCCATCCTCCACAAAACGATCCATATCAACCTGCAATTCAAGATCCTTATCATCCCACTGCCAAAATGGAATGGCAATGAGTCTACATGCAAGGAACATATCAGTCCTTCCATCTACAGAACTGCACAGAAAAATCCACTCACCAACTGGTTTGAAGGCGATGTAAGAGTTCCAGTGCCATCAGTGCTAAACATCATTAATGGCTTTGAAGAACTACCACTATGAGGCAAAGCAGGCATTATCACATCTCCAGGTGTATGAGTTGATGGAGTTGAGGGTGCAGAACTTGGAGATGGACCTGTTGTATTTGCTGTTCCAGAACTATTTGCAGCACCTGAAGAAGATACAGGCTGCTTTCTCTTTCTCCCAGTCTGGTTTTTGGAAACCTTTGCATTCAGGAAAACCGTGTTAGGAACCTATTTTATATGGGTTTAATCTGTGACTCCCAAGTGGCAGGCAAAAAAGGGCAACAAAAGATTGGTCCTCTTCATTGTATAGCTGCTACAAATTGTTTATTCCATGCATGCGTTCATAAGGCTGTGGTGAGAAGTCAAACCCATTTCCAACTACTCAGTTGTGAAAACTTCAAGTTAAGGAAATTAATTTGTGATCTTTTGATTAAAAAAAATGAGCAGGTAAACACATCCAGAGCCAATACTCCATATGGATCTTCAATCTACTTCTGCCAAGAGGCTAACCGTGAAAGGGAACACATATTTGAAGACAGCAAGTAGAAAGCCACAGAATGAGGATGACACAAAAGGGGGCTTCATACAACGATGAGTTTTGGGCTTCAACATAGCAGAGACAAGGTATGGTGAACTTCTATCATACAACTCTATCAATGCCATATGATTTTCAGAAGATGATGGGTTGTTCTACACCTAACAAATGAAACTTGTGTGCATTGAAAAATCAACAACCACATTTAGAACTATGCATTTACTTTCACAGGACATGAAAACATATTTAGCCCAGACACACCACAAAGCACAAATAGTTATAGGTGAGATAGGAGAGACCCTTAAAGAACCGACCTGATCATTTCCTCTAAAGGAGTTTGACATGCTACCATCCATGGTGACACTGCCCCCACCCCCCACTTTATCTAGCTGATGAATATTATGGTTTGAAGTCTGAGGCTGCTGATTTGATAGAACATGCTGTTGAAGTTGCTGCTGCTGTGGATTGTTGCTCTGCTGCTGATGTTGTTGCTGCATTTGTTGAGCCAATTTTAACTACAAACAATAGAATCTTTCAGAAGATGCCAGTCACAAGACTTGTGTTACATCAACAAGATATATAAATAGAATAAGTGAACAAACTAAAAGGCCACAATAAATGGAGTGTGAATGACGATCAAGATGAAACTAGGACCTTCATTAGAATATCTGTATCCCCACGATGCAAAAGAGGGCCACCAGCTTGAAGAGGTGATCCAACATTTGGAACCATATCAACAGGATTTGAAAGACCGTCCTTATTCAGGCCCATATTCCTTTGACTCAGTAGCATTCTCAGTTTTCTACCATCATCACTGGCAGAAGGGGATGACAAATTTTGCTGTGCAAGCATAAGCTGCTGTTGATGGTGAGGTGTCAACATTTGTAGTTGGTGAAGGGGTTGAGGAGCCTGTATAAAAGGCTTTTGTTGATGAAGAATACCAGAGCGCAGTTGTTCCAAGTCCTAATAAGCAAAGGAAAACGAATATAGGGAAACTTAATAACTCCTTTGCCCAGTTTCACTGACAAATGGTGCTGAGCTGGAACATGACTCATCAGGATGGAGATTGCTAAATGCTTCACATAACATGCCATTGTTTCTAAACAGTGAGAGGTTCAATATATTTAAAAGTAAAGAGTGGCCATTTACAACCTCTTCATATGCATGGTACATTTTTTCTGTTTCAGAGTGATCACCAAGTTTAGGAAGACATAGTATATTATTCACCAAAAGAAATATATCTAATGTAAACTATTACTCACTGTGAGTGGCCATCCTTTCAGAGTCAGATTGTTACTGCCTTGATTTGATCCTGGAGCAAGAAAACCATCTGTTAACTTAGTGTAAGAATGCTAGAACAGCAAGAAACATCATAAAATTTCAATGTTGAATCTCAAATTATCCTCAGCCATAGTATCATGAATTGCAAAGAATCAGGATAGATGAAACTCAATTCCCTTCATATGCCTGCTAAACAGTTTCTAAAGGAAGAATACAAATCGGCTATATAGAAAGAATGAGGGGAGATTACCAGGAATTCCCATTAATGATCCTTCAGGACCTGCAGCTCTTGAATTCAAAACAGGATTAATCTCACTCTTTATATCCTGGATTCCAAGTCGCATGTCAGAGGACAACTACTAAAGAAGAAGATAGAAAGAAATAATGTCACTTCAAGAACAATAGCATACTGGAGTAGACCCTGGCAATTGCTGACTGCGAGCTTGAACTTGCTGAGACATCCCACCAGCAGCACCATGCAAAACTTGTCTGAAATAAATAAATTTTTAAGCTAAAAAAGTCAACACTTACTTCTAAAAAATCCTGAGTGCTAAAGATGACTAATTGAACAGCAAATCACTGTGAATTCTGACGCATATAAGGGCAGTAACATCTTAAATGAATAATTTATAATCATGAGATTCAACTTATCTATTTATAATCAAACTTAAACTAACTATACCACCAGCTATAGGCTAATCAAGTGTAACGACCTTCTTCCCAAGAAAATATACTAATTTGAATAAACGAAATAACAAGAAATATCAGAATAATTCAAGAAAAATCACCCTGAAGACTGGCCAGAAGCTGCAGCTGACTTCATTATTGAGGCATGATTTGGGTCCAAGAGTTGGCCCATGTTGTCACCAAATCTTTGCTGTATAAAACACCCACAGATATTAATGGTGAACTTGTATCATGAGAACAGTAGTTCATAAGATCATTAGAAGATCGAACATCCCCTTACCTTCATGGCTGCATCATCCAAAGAATCCCTCTGGAGGGGAGGTTTTAACCTCTCTTCATACATCTTTGTTGCCATGGCATTTGCAGTGCTAGGGTTTCCAACTAACCCATTTGTACTGCCATTTAAGAGATGAGCCCCATCCCTTCTCTGCTGCTGTTGAGGAGGTGGCTGCTGCTGTTGCTGTGGTTGTGATGGCGGCTGCTGCTGCTGCTGCTGCGCATGCCTCTGTAACAGGAATTGCTGCATCTGCATGTGCTGCTGCTGCTGCTGATGTTGTGATTGCTGGGGTTGTGGCTGCTGCTGCTGTGGCTGTTGCGGCTGCTGCTCCCTTGCCTTAATTAGCTGCGTCTGCAGTTGCAGTTTCACACTTCATAAGCTTCGAAATGTATGTAGGATTTTCTTTCTCCCTTCTCTGGTATATGCTATTAGATTCCACAAACCAGTATAAAATTATCTTTTTTACATTTTAATTTTAAATCAGTGAACAGTATTAACTGTTGATAACTAAACTAATTGTCCATTTAAAAGTATTGAGCTCTTCTTCATTAGCCAAAATCAATATTTCTATAATGTCTGCAGTTTCACAGAGCACTGTCATTTCTTGGTTTTGCTTTGGATTATATACGTAACATAATTTTATTTTTCTTGCAATCAGAAACAACTTCTGACAGATTTGATTTGATGAATGTGGTTCTTGTTTAAGGTATAACCATATAACAGAGATGCAGCAACTTCTGAGTGCTTCTCATTACTAATGCTACATATATTAAGAAAACAGATGAATGAATTTAAAACAGACCTCGATATAAGATGCAGCAACTTCTGAGTGCTTCTCATTAGTTCTGGCGATAAATATATCCCAGAATACCGACCACCACTCGAACAGAAATCCCCCAGGGGCGTCAATAGCTCCACCACAAGGCAAAAAATCAAATTAGCTAAGAACAAAAAGAAGCTGACTATCACCAGAAAACATAAACATACAGGTAAATCAGCTTCTTGTTTGTTATATACTATTTCTTACCAACGGGATCCGAGGATACTTTTCCTTCAGCTTGAAAGGCCTGAGCAGAAGCCTTCAAATCACGCTTAACTAGGTAATCATGGATATAAACATCCAACCTGAAATTTCATTTGTTTTAAAGAAAGCGTTGTATCAGTCAAGCGGATATGAAAAGGGAAGGATAAATTATCACATCCAGTAACATGGAACAGATTACAAATGCTATTGAGCCACTACAGTGTCAGTAAGTAGACGCTGATGTCGATTAACGGCGACCCACATGCTAAAACCGAAGTTCAGCGGCCAGAGCTGACAATTCCATCTAATGTCCCTTAGACCTACAAACCCTAGGATGCCCAATATGATACCCCCAAACGCTTATGACACAAAGCATATTGAAGCAACGGAAATAAACCTGGCCCCTATCGAAAACCCAGAGACAGGGGCTCCAACAAAATCAATAACCCAAATCGACAAGGAAGGAGAAATGAAGATGGGAAACTAATTGAGAGTGAGTCAGTGAAACACCGCCCAGGTTGCAAAAAGGTACAGCGAGGAAGGAGTGTAAGCGAAAATCAAGAAAATAAAATAAGAAGAAAAGGAACTCACATCTTATCAGCTTCCCAGTTAGTCTGAGACATGCTGCTGAAACCAAAGCGTGACTGGGAAGAAGAAGAAGAAGACAACAGGGAGGGATACTCTCAGGCAATGACTTGCGCTTTCAACGATATGGAGGACGCAGGAGAGAAGGACTTTAATCGCGTTGCCGCAGCGGGCAGAGGCATACGAGTTACGACAAGGAAATAAACTGTAGACAGATGGAGGAGAAAGGGGGGAGATGGAGAACCGCTGCAGAAAATGAAAATCCAACGGAACAGCAGAAACAAAGCGTCAATTAATCGTGATTCATATTCCCGAGAAGGGAAAAAAATCCCGAGGCCTCTGTTTAATTTCTTGATTTTTCTTTTTTTTTAAAAAGATGTTCACAATATAAAACCATCTTCCGTATTTAACTCATAAATTTTAATTTAAGTTGAAAATATGATTTTAAACTCTGATTCAAACAGACTTATATTCCATTAAAAAATCTTTTAGAGTAAAATGGGTTTCAGAAAAGCATCCAAAAGATTTCAGACATTAGTGTTAACTTGTTTAGTACTAGGGTCATTCATTAAATCCGTATTTGTTTTGATTAGTGTGTTAATTAAAGCTCAAATCCAGCTCTTGGACAGTGATTTTATGGTTTAGGGGTTTTCTCTGTGCCTTGCTTGGCAAATTATTTATTGGATTTGAAGCATAGAACAATAGTTTCTGCAATACTTATTTTATTTTCATTGATGCTGTTCGATATTTAAGGTGGACAGAGTTTCTACGTTATTGATGCATGCCGTATGAATATTCTTATGTATCGAAAGTGGAATGGTTTTATGGTTGTGGCTCTGCCCCTTTGTTCCTTAGCAGAGAATGGCTGAAAAATGGAAGCTTCTCTGCTACAGCTTTTTGGTCCCTTGAAGATGAAGTGCTGGGTTCTTCTCATGCACATACATGCTTCTTGTTTCATAAGAAATTCAGGTTTTACTTCTCAAACCCCCACCAAAAAAAAAAACACACACACACACACAGAAAACGTATTTACAGGTCAATGGGACTGTATCAAAAGTAGACTTCGATGCAAAAAAGCTGTCCACTAAGGCTGAACATGTTAATTTAAACGTAGCAGTGAATGTAAGAAGGTACTTTGCAGCAGAAGGGCCAAAAAAAGGGTAAGAAGGTACTTGCCTTTTCCTTTTCCTTTTATTTTCAGAAATAACTTTGCCAATTCCATAAAAATAGTCTATGCAGACCAATGATATCAGATGAGATACTTAATGCTCTCATGATTCGGATTACTTGCTTATGTCCTCCACACAATCTGAACTCTGAAGCAGCATAAACAGTACTCATGTATCACTTATGAACAACAGCATCATGAGATTTGTTGCAGACTTACGCACCAGTACACGTACACTGATACAATATTTCTTGCAATCTTTAATAGAAATCTTGTCAATTTCATTAAATACTTTATACATCAATTATGAAGTATGATGTTCTCATATCATGCATGCAGAGTATGATCCGGTTTAACTCCTGCATAGCATGTTAAAAATGTCCAACCTTACCCAGAAATAAATACAGTTGCCGCTTAAAGAGATGTCTCTTGCATTCTCTTAAAAAAAAAAAGGCACCAGTACAAATGGTTAAAGCAGTAAGATCCAGTCCACAAGGCTAAATTCAACCCATGGAGAATTGAGTTAAGTCAAAGGGATTAATTTAATGGATCAATATTCGAATTCTCGTTGATAGAAACGAAAATATTCAGTATCTAACAATGGTTTATAGCCTAATGGAACGGGTGTTTAAGGAAACGAGGTTGAATTCATGATCTACCATTCTCAGGGTGACAACTGTCAAAGAACATCTACTTTACCAAGTCAAGGGAAAATAATAATTTGCAAGTCTCTGATATAATATAGTTCAAATCTGGAGATACTTAAAAAGGGTCTTAATATGTTTAAGTTATCTGCTGAAGTTATAACTTCGACGTCTATTAGTTTACTTAGAAAGGGCACCTCTTAATGTTCTGGGCTGAGTCCTCAAAGGCCAGGGCTTTGATGAGTACATACTGCGTACGCTTGCCGCTGAGCCGACGATGACCGTGACAGGACATACTATTCTTGGATACGTTTTAAAGCTGTCAAATTGTATTATTCCAAGCAAGAAAAAGAAAAAGTTCTCCCATAGATTGATTACTCCCCAGGAAAGAATAATTCATTAAAAAAAACGGACGATGCAGATTAAGGATTGGTGTGGCTCATCACTTCTGAACCTAAATTTTATGGTTAAATTTAGATTTTATCTAAGTATTCACATCTTTTTAAAATGTAGGTTTTGCTGTGAAACTCAAGCTTTAAAAAAGTTATTTTTTTATCAAATCATGCTCTCTCTTATAATAAATTTTTTATTTCACTTTTTTCTATCCTCATCTTTCCTCTTCCCTACTTAATTCTTACTACGAATTTCGTAAAAGCCAATATTTTCCTAACACAAGCATCTTTCAAAATCTAAATTTTATCTCGGGATCCGTAAAACTATTCTAAAAAATCTAGGTATTACCTCGAACTCTATAAAAGATATTCTCAAACTAATTTTCAATCAAACTCTAAGTATGTCTTTTTTATAGAATTAAAAGTATGTCTTTATTAAAAAATCACGTTTAGATAAGTCCGAATAAAAACCTCTCATACATTTATTTTATATATAGTAAATTATAATAAAAAAATATCGCTAATCCTAATGCGCACTAAACATAAAAAAGCACTTGATAACTTATTTTTAAATTAGTGGAGCTAAAACCTCTTTTATATATATCTGTCTAAAATTTTTAACCTAATCCAAATACTTGCCAATACTTTTTTAGCAAAATATTAAGCAGATTGAGATTTGTCGGGACTCGAGAGGATACCTAAACAAATTAAAAGTAGCAGATAAACACGCGGCTCAGTTTACGAGGCTCTTGTCACGTGTGTGGGGTATTTGGTAATTTAGACGGCCACAAAACTACTGATTTTTTTAACAAGCACCTACACTTTGATGTATTTGCCAATAGACCCCCACAATAACCTACCGTTTTCTAGATTGCACTACTCCATCCATGGCAAAATAAATAAATAAATAAATGTGCTTATTTAATTAAGGTTGAAAAATACTTTTTTAATGTAATTTATAATTTACAAAGTAAGTATATGAGAGAATTTTTTTTATTTCTATAAACATAATTTTTCAACACTTTAATAGACATATACAAAATAAATATGGCCCAAGTCGCTTAATAAAATAATTGCCCTGCATATTAAAATAGAAGCCATCATCCACATAAAAATAATTGTTCTGGACGTATAAAAAACAATAATATGCTTGTTTGGAATAACTTTTTTAAAAGCTAAATACACGTTTAACAGTGTATTTATGTAAAATGAGGTAATTTTTTTCATATATTTACTTTAATTTGTGTAAAAAGTACTTCTCTATCACGTTCATAAATTGATCTAATACATGGTTGATAAAAAAATCAATTATTAAGTTAAAAGAAAAGGGTAGGCAGTATAAAAAAATCAATTATTAACTGTTTATATGTGCTCGTGGGCTGTGGCGGTGGAGCAGTAAGGCTAGCTGGCTGCAACCTTCCAAATAAATGGAATTTATTCAAAATACAATACTTAATTAATTGCGAATAAGAATATAAACAAGATTAAGTATAAATTCACAACTTTTATGGATTACGATTCAATTCATCACCCATGGCAGTAATCTTTATCGCAAAGCACCTTTCTTTCTTTCTTTTTTAAAGAAGGTGACATGTTTTGATTTGTAATTGGGTGTGTTATGTGTTTGTTAAATTTGACCTATAGTGTATATTTGGAAAATCTTTTACTAACGATGTATGTAGGTAAATTTAAAAAGCATATTAAAATAATTAAAATGTATCTCGAAATTTGTAAAATGTATATCGAAATTCGTAAATTCTTCTCGTAATTTCTCGTAATCCATGAATTCATTTATCCTAAAGGATTCCCAAACACACATTATTTACGGATTTCGAAATGATTTTATGAATTTTAAAATATTTTTTACAAATTTTAAGATTTTTTGATTTTGACTTGCGTGTACCGTTGAAAAAAATTGTTTACCAAACACACACATTGAAAAAGAAATTCAGTGTGTGTTTGAAAATCCGTTGGGAGAAAGGAGTTCACAGTTTTCGAGATTATTTTATGAATTTCAAAATAATTTTATAAATACGAAATATATTTTATGAATTTCGAAATGATTTTATCTTAATTTATATGTACCATGCTCGCAAACAAGCACTCAAGCCAGCCGCATCAACGGCTTAGTTGGGTACACAGTGGATGCAGCACAATGCACTTGATTATGTCCCATCAAGAAGCATCTCTGTCCCTTTTCAGTTCCAATCAGGAATTGACACCTCAACGCTCGTGAAACAGCCTTGATGTTTCTTGTCTTATCTTGAAACGATATCTGGCCCAAACCCATGATTCTGCGATCGTGGGTTCACTTTTACATTTTCCACTCTTGATGGACCATCCCATATACAAAATGGGCTTGCAAGTCCTCGACCCAATAAGGCACTCCCATAACTTTTCAAATGCTAATCTATCAACAGAAAAAAGCATGAATTATTATTAAATATAAAACATCAATTCATTTTATCTTTTAATATTATAATTTTTTTCTCTGTGTATTATTTGTATTGATTGCATGTGTCAAGGGTTCTGGGTGTTAATAGAACTGATATTTTATTAAAATCAGTGTATATATTTGGTAAAAAATAATTAAATTAATTATTTTTTAATGCATACAGTTTAGTTATCGACCTTTTATATTAAAAATATGAAAAAGGTATGATTGTCAACCCAAGAATTTGACAGGGAACTTTGAAATGCAAGATGTATTAAATAGCCTGACTTTCAATTCCATGTTTATAACTAACAAAAAAGGTGAATGTAACATGTGATTCCTCAAGTTTAAAATTAGTGATTTTAACCATTTAAATTTCATTTTATTTAAAATACCGATATCTATGATCTAATAAATATTTTAAAAGACGGATACTTGTGATCCAATAAATATTTGAACCCTTTAACTTGTCGAGGGATCAAAACAACATTTTAAACTCAAGTGACGTAAGGGTAAACTTAGATTACCTAATGTTATATTCAACCCATCTAAAATGAAATAGAAGTAGTTATCAAATGTAAGGGTGTGTTTTGATTAGCTTTTGCATAATAATTTCTGTATCAGTTTGCATAAAAGTGTTTTACATAATAGCTTCGTTTGGGTTTCCGTTAGAAACCCCGTTTTGACCCCCAAAACCCATTCTCACGCAAGCTGAGACAAAATTCCTCTCACATAAAGTACCTTGGAATCTGTGTCCGTTTTCCCAACGGGTTTCCAAACGAAGCCAATATGTTTTGGAAAATAACTTCTTAAAAAGCTAAAAATAAATGCTTTTTAAAAGATAATGGTTTCTATCTCCAAATAATGATTTTAAGGGTTAAAGGTTATTTTGAAGAATATGACAGTGTTTGTCTAACTTATGCAAAATTATGATTTCATGGATTAAAAGTTAGTATGAAGAATCTAACAGTGTTTATCTAACTCATAAAACCGTGATTTTAAGAGTTAAGAGCTATTCTAAATTTTTATAGGGTTTGTATCTAATATATATTTTTTTTTAGAATCATGATTTAAACTCCAACCACAATTTTAAATCACGTTCCAAACAGGCAAGTAGCCATAGCCAAATGACCAGCGAAACAGTCAACACTGGTTAGTGTCATCTTCATAAAGCTGTCATTAGAAGTATTCACATATAGAAGTCTGTGCCTTTCGTTATTTGTTGTGTATAATGATAACGAATGATGTTTTTAGACTGCTCCCTAGATTTGATCATGGAGAGAGAGTATATGACTCAAGCAACAACAAAAAAATATATCATAGAAATATTAATTCTGTCATCACTCAACTGGAGCACGGCACAGCAGGGATTCATGGCAGACAAACCCCGAAAAACACTCTTATTACTTACTAATCGTCTGAACGAACATCTATATATACTTCCTTCTGACTACTTCGATCGATCCGCTTGCTAATGATATGAAGCGGCAACACAAAATCTATGATTATTACTGTTAAGATCAACAAATTAATGTGATTTTGGCTTTTGAATCACAAATTAATAAGCGTGTGTGTATGACTATACACCTGAACTCTCGTCGCTCGAGCTTATTAATCCACGAGACCACGAGCTTCATCTAACTCAATTTTCCATATCCCTCTCCGAACCCAGCGGTTATAACTGACTACTTTCTATTTTTAAACCCAGATAAAGCTCACACCATAGCAACCCAAACCAGCCTTGAGCAATTGAAACACACGACTGGTTCGACTTTACTACATAAACTTTCTCCCTCTCTATAACTCGTTTGTCGCTTGCTGGCTTTCTTCTGCATTTAGAAGGCACGGTTCTCGTCTCAGAGTTCCAGCTTCACAATCTATTATCTTTTACCTCATCTCGAAAGTTCCACCTTTTTTTCTCTGTTTCAGTTGGGTCATCCCTTTTTCGAAAAAGCGATTCTTTTTCTTTGGTTAGCTTTATTGGGATTTTAATTTCTTACATATGGTTTCTTGCAAACCATCGTCACAAGTCGAAGAAATGTGCGAGTTGGTTCAGGGGCCTATTATTGTAGGTGCTGGACCCTCTGGCTTAGCCGTCGCAGCTTGCCTCTATCAACAATACCGAGTACCTTCACTTGTTCTTGAGCGTGCTGACTGTATTGCTTCTCTTTGGAAAAACAAAACCTACGACCGTCTCAGGCTTCATCTTCCCAAACAATTCTGTGAGCTTCCATTGATGGGTTATCCTGATTCTTACCCTAAGTATCCTAACAAGTTCCAGTTCATCTCCTACTTGGAGTCTTACGCTTCACGTTTCTCAATCCACCCACGGTTCAACCAAGACGTTCAAGATGCCCGGTTCGACCCAACCTTCGGTTTATGGATCGTTCGAACTCAGGATTCCGTCTACATGTCACGGTGGATTGTGGTGGCTACCGGCGAGAATGCCGAGCCCTTGATTCCTAAGATCGCCGGGATCGAGAATTTTCATGGATCCGTTCTTCACACGATCCATTACAGGTCTGGCACTGACTACACAAACAAGAAGGTTCTGGTTATAGGTTGTGGTAATTCTGGTATGGAAGTTGGCCTGGATCTCTGCAACCACAATGCAAGAACTCACATTGTTGCTAGAAATGCTGTAAGTCGATGACCTGTCTCTTTGCTTTCTTTTAATAATCCTCAGAAATTGTTGATGTCATAATTTTGTTTTTTCCAATTCGGGTGGGCAATCATGAAGTTAAAAAGGCCTGTCCTTTTTGCTTAGTAAATTTATGTTGAAAATCGAAAAATGTCGTGCAGGTCCATGTTCTCCCTCGAGAGATGTTTGGGTTCTCAACTTTCGGACTAGCTATGACCCTCCTTAGATGGTTTCCTATAAGAATGGTAGACACGTTCCTCTTACTCTTGGCTTATTTCATCGTCGGAAAAACTGATCAGTATGGTCTCCGGCGACCCAAAACAGGCCCAATGGAGAGTAAATGCATCGCCGGAAGAAGCCCAATCCTTGACATCGGCACTCTAAGAGAGATCAAAGCCGGCAGAATCAAGGTATACTTAATTAGAAATATATATATATATATATATATAATGTTATTGCAAGGCAATAAGGTCTGAGATTTGAGGTGGTTCATATATGAAGATATTTCTGGTGGTCTTTTAGGTGGAGGATGGTGTGAAGCAGATAACAAGAAATGGTGCCAAAATGATGAATGGACAAGAGAAGGAGTTCGATGCTATAATATTGGCAACAGGGTACAGAAGCAACGTCCATAGTTGGCTCAAGGTAGTTAATTACAATTTTAACCTCATCTCTGTTACGTTTTTAAGCTTTGTCTTATTTCACACACACACACATCAAACAACCCATGACCTTTCACTTTCTACCCTACTACTCTACGATCCATCCCGTCCATGCAGATTTACATACAAATGTCTTCTTTTATCTACATGCCAACAGAAAGAAGAAAAGAAAAGCATATAATTTGTTTTTATACAACTCCCAATTACTGGTTTGAATTCAAACTTATTTGTATTCCTTTGTGGCAACGTACCAACGTTTTTATGTGATGATGATTGATGAGTAACAATCATTGGATATCGTGTTGGCAACTTGCAAAAATCACATTAAAAAAACTAATTAATCCTAACTGGTCAATTCCCTCTGATCCTATATATTGATTCTTGTTTTCTTGTCTGATACCGATATCGCCCATCTGTTAGTAACCTCCAAAATTCTGCAGGTCACCATTATCATTTACCAGCAAAGTTCTCTTTTAAAGCACAGTATATAACTATATATATATATGAATGGTTTATTATCATATGGTACTGTATAATATCATGTTAACGGTGTGTTTGGGGATTGGATATTTTGATGCACAGAGCAGTGAATTTTTCACCTACGACGGGATGCCTAAACCGCCGTTTCCAAACAACTGGAAGGGAGGGAATGGACTGTATACGGTGGGGTTCACCAGAAGAGGGATCCTTGGAACATCCTCGGACGCTGTGAAGATCGCCAGCGACATCGCTGACCAATGGAAGAACATTAAGGACCAGAAGAAATACTGCGATCCACATCCGATCCTGGTCAACAATTCCTAGACCTGTTTTTTTATAATTCTTGTATACCACCAGCTGTAACCTTGATCAGTGATCCTAGTTTTTTTTTCTGTTTCATTTTTCTGGTCAACCATGATCCGAGAATTTTTTCGGATAGCAATTTTGTATAGGCCAGGTATATACCGGATGAGTAAGTAGCTAGCTAGGCTAATTTTCTAGAACGAGTAGTTAAAGCGTGTTGACAATTTTGGTGTTGCGTCTATCAGTATATATGATGATAGAAGGACTGGTCCTTTGACTCTTATCAGGTTGTCCGTTTTGTTAAAAACTTATTAATTCAGAAAAAATAAAGAAGCTTCCCAAATAGATTGAAGAAAGATTAAGAATCTACTTTGCTTCAAGCAGTTGCACTGGCCATTCACTCAAACGTTGCCCTAAAGAGGAACCTCCGAACTTGAGCAACTGAAAAAAAGTTCTGAACCACAACCTGTTTCGAAGAAACGTCCGTGCCAATGCAAACCAAAACAATAATAAATTAACCAGGCGATGTGGTGCAGTCGCAGTCAGAGAAACGTATTAATTGAGTTTCATTTCGTAACTTTCTTTTTCTTCCCTCAAGTCTCAAACTCCAAATCCTTAATTAGTATATGTTTAAATTAACTGTAGATAGTTATAAGTTACTTTTTCAATCTTATTTACTTACGATCTATGAAATAAATATGAAAAAGATATCTCATGTACATTTACGTGAAAAATGCTGTATAAAGCTAAAGTGTCAATGGGAGGCAAAGCTACTTGAAAGGCCACATATAATAGGACAGAGATGGGTGAGTCGGCCCCAAAGACGAAGAGGAATTTAGGGAGGTTTCCCAAAATTGCGTTTGATCTTATATCATGATCACCTCATCACAACAGTGCCGCGGAACCCCCACTGTCAGTTCTATTTACTCTCACATCGCAGTACTGTACTACACACACAAGACTGATACAGAATTCAATCCAACCTAGCAATCAAACTACCACCACAACCCTTCGTACATATGCCTCGTCTCTATATGCTATGCATGTGCACACCCCCACATGCCTCTACAATATGATTTCTCATGCCCCATATGGAAGCTAGAGCCGGCGGAGCCTCACCATGCGCCGCCCGCAGCAACGCCATGCTCGAGCGGCGCGTGGGGGGTGACACGCCGGCTTCGTTGTGAGAGAATAATCAAATGGAATAATAATAGCAACGAAGAACGAAAGCGAGCACAGTCGAGATGGAAGTAAAAGCGTGCAATATTGCAATCTGCCTCGAGTCATATCACTATCTGTGAAAAGAAAAGAGGTCAGTGGCCAGTTGTACTGATATCATGGGGGAAGAGAGAGAGAGAGGGAATGGTGACGTAAGATAAGCAAAGAGGGGGAAGGCGTGCATGGAATATATAGCGTAAGAAAATAAGTAAAAAATTAATGAAGATTTAACTCACTCGTTGGACTTTCCTCCTTCATGCACTTAGGAACCATCTCGAGTTTCTGGTTTTTTCCTGTCCCTCTTTTTGCTTCAGACTCCATCCATTGTCTTTACGAGAGAGAGAGAGAGAGAGAGAGAGACTGAGGAGTTCGTACAAACGTCTCTGTGAATATTTAACGATCAGTACAACTGACCACTGACCACGTTTTGATTTACCCAATTAACATCACTCCCAGTCTCCCAGCGTTGCCTATGTTGCCTCTCGTCTAAGACTTGTAAACAATGAAATCAGCGTTCAACACCAAACGCTTTGTGCGTTTGTTTGGGCACCACGTTTTACCCAAAAAATGCATTCCACAGCAAATTAAGGCTCTGTTTTGATAGCCCTTTGGGAGAATGGATACAGATTTTGAGGTAAATAAACATCTCGAAATTCATTAAAACCATCTCAAAATTTATAAAATCATCTTAAAATCCGCAAAATACCTCAAAATCTGTAAACTTATTTCTCCTTATTTCCTAAACACACCTAACTGTTTAGCAAAAGGAGGTTCATGTTTTATGACACTGGCGATGAAGACATCGTTGACACATCTTGATCAAATATATCATCATTTACAATATAGATAAATTATGTACGTAACAGAATTAGAAATAAGATTGTACAAATTTTACGATTTAATTAATTATATAAAATTCGTATTAGTACAACAATTGGACTTTTCAATTGTATGTAGTAGAGATATATTTTTCTTTATTTAAACTTTTATCATTTCATTTCTCCCTAATTCGCTTATACAATTTAAAATAATTATATGTATTAATGATATACATGCCCTTTTAAGTAATTTGCATCCAAAAGTCACTTTTTTAACATTTATCAAACATAAATACATTCTCCAAAATGCATTTTAGTCAATGGGTTAGTCAAAAGGCGGTTTATCCAAATATAAATAAAATACATTTTGCCAAAACTCATTTTCTAAAACGCATTCGATGACCATTCTCTCAATGAATTCCTAGACATGCACAAGTGTACATATTCAGAAGAAGAAGACAGGAACCTACGGAACATGCATATGGAAAAAACCACAATTGGCGAGGATATATGTATAGTAATATGTGGGTGTGAAGGAGGATTAGGAGAGTGAAGAGAAGGTGTACCGAGTCAAATTCGCACAGCTCAACGAGTGCAGGAGTTTAAACTTTCAGGGAGAGAGTGAATGGGGCACAACTCATATTTACAGGTTTACGATGATGACCATTAATTAATTAGGAAGGTGTGATGGCTTCTTAGTTACCTGGATTCTAATTGATAATCGTAAGAAGTATTGCTAATTAATTTCCTAACACTAGATCACTTGTAGCCAGTTTGGTAGGATATAATTGACTACATAGAAATGGGGATGAAGCCCAGTGGAATTTACTACAATTTCATTTTCATATCTACTTAAAAATCATGAAAATGAATTTCATCTCTCAACCTCGATTTTGTAATTTCATCTCTGTTGAACCCATTTTTGCCTTTGCCTCCCTTGTTTAATTTTCATGCCAAAAATGACCCACCACTCACCTTATCCACGGCAATTAGAATCCACAGCTGGGGAGCATGATGACGACTAGAATCCACCGCGGATTAGAACTGAGCCACCATCAAATCCAACCATTTGACAGCACAACTAGTCGCTAACAATGATCCAACAGTATTTGCAACAATTACATCCCTTCCTAACGCTGCCATCAACCGAAATAGCGCAGATGCCATCTGATTAACGCATAAAATAGGAAAGTATTGTTCGAAGAGCCTGCCAGTGGGAATTCTCATTAGTTCATAAAATGTGTAACTATCAATGTAATTTGGCTTTGATGATCTTTCTATGAGATTTTCACCTTCCAATATTTGGGTCAAAACCGATGGCATAGTAAGTGATGCCTTCCCAAATCATTACTTCTATGAGGGTTATTGGTATTTTGAGTATCCATGGTGGCAGAGAATAAGCCCATGAAGGATAAAAAGAGAGTCTCTTTGCTTGTAAAAGATGGGAAGTTTCATCATGGTCATGTTCAATTCCGATATTCCATTGAATATAGCTACAATGACGGCAAAGAACAGAGCACCCATATAAGTTCCTCCATCTACCACCGTATTCCGATGCATGTTTTGTTCGTAGAAATAATGTTGAAGTCATTACAGCTAAATAAGTAAGCTGAAAGGGAGGAAGATGGCACGTGTAAGGCGAAAAGAAGCATAAAATACATCTATGAAGTTAAGCAGCCTAATCTTTATTGAAGTTCGAATTTCAAATTCAATCAAATGAATAGCATATCGACTCACTTGGGTGGCTTTGAATATGTAGACAGCGGAATTTCTCTTCATAAGCAAGAATTCTCTGCTAAAACAAACTCTCAACATCTCTTTCTTGCTAACACCATATTTCTTTGTGGTCAAAGCAGCTGGATGACATGTCACCAAAAAAAAAAGCAGCTGGATGACATTTAGATTTGTCAAAGGGATTGGCCAGCTCTCCTCCAAATTTTTGCCTTAGATGAAATGATTGAAAGGTTTCAACAAAGTCCTTCACAGTAACAAAACTGTAAGGTGCATCTTCACGTGCCCAGTACTGCCATTGATCTTTTCTTGATGTTATCTATTATATTTCACATGAGGTGACATGAATTAACATACATACATGCATGCATGAAGCAAAATTAAAATTAGACTTGTTTTCAATTTGACAAAGAGATTTGCACTCATATATGTACTTCTTGTAAGAAGTCGGCAACTCTTCTTTCAGGACACTTGAAGCATAAGGATTCAAAGTGTGTCTGCACACACTTTTGGCCCCAAAACAATGGCTTTAGCATTGCAGAGATAAGGGTCACCTGCCTGCAAGTGCAAGGTTTAAGGGACATTCAGTATGAAGAGAAAACAATGGCTTTAGCATTGCAGAGATAAGGGTCACCTTCATGTATGCATAAATATCAGGATCTCGTTTAATCTTTGCCTCCTTTTCTCTTATAAGTTATAAGCAGTTCTGCCAACATATCTGCAAGGAAAATGTCAGAAACTTTATTAAAAGCCATAATTAGAGCCCTTTGGAATATTGGGATTCAGTTCAAGTGCTTCAATTACTAAGCATAATTGTGCCCGACTCCTTGACATCTTGTTGAGAAGGCCAGTGTTTCTCTCACAATCATTTCTCCAATGTGGACATCATTCTGATTTATATAAGCCGATGTCCTCTGTGGCACAAACTCTTCAAGTCCGTACTCATTGTCTGTCGCTTCCCCAAAATACTGAGGTTTTGTTAAGAAAAGAATTAGACTCTTGCTACTAAAAATTTCAGTCACACCAAGTTTTGGTTTTCTTACTTCTAAATCTTTTCCGAGTTTTCCAGCCAAAGCCAACAGCAAAATGGTCTTTCCAGAACCTGGGGCCCTAGAAGCAAAGCCATTCTGCAAAATATATCTCATCATTAGAACGAAAAGAAAAAGATCTAATTCTTCTCATCTTGTAGTTTGCATTCCTTGTGTTGTTATTATTTCTATTTAGATGAATGTCTTGAATTCACCTTCGGGGTTTTATGATTCCACTGACATTCTGAAGAATACGTAATGACTTCTTTGGACTTGGCGTAACATGAATATAATTCAAGAACCCCTGGAGATTAAATAAGAAACTAAACAGTGTAATTAAGTGGAAGATAATGTGTCCGTTTGGGAACGCAGCAGAGAAGTACTTTTTCATAAGCCAAGGTAAATATGTGAAGGGGATTATCTCGTTTTGCAGAAAAACACTGTTAAACGTGTGTTTGACTTTTCCAAACTCTCTAACAAACAAACCCAATACAACAGACGAACATATATAGTCTCTCTTTTTCCGAGATACCTTTAATACATTACCAAATAAGTACTGAAGGCGATGCTCTGCTTCCAAGATAGACCTGCGCCTCCACATTTATATGCTCAAACCGAACTTCAACTGTTGGAAAATCAAGTCCAATTCTGTACAAACAGTTGGTGAGCATCACAAAAACAGCTTCAATTGAAACATAAGAGATAAGAGAAGTTATTTCATATTCTTCATGAAATAAAACTATATAACGACGATTATCCAATTTAACGCAATCTGTTGTAATCATGATTATATTACATTATTTCACTGCATCAACCAAGCATTTGAATTGCAGATAATTTTCTTTCATGCAAGAAAATCAAACTGTTAAAATCGGGGAAAAGTCTCGTTAAAAATATTAGTGATAGCAAGAATGATTTGACAAGTTTTTATAAGCACTCTAAAACTTTTAATGGGTATTTTCCTCCAAATTTTAAGTTTAATACGCGAGAAACTCAACGAGGAGAGAAAATCAAAGGAATTTCTAGCTTCCATTTGTGACACGCAACTTGGCCCTCAATAATTTTGAAGCGGAATTTAGGGTTTGTAACCCATTCTGAAACATAGTTTTGGTTTCAAAACCTAGGTTTTGTCCAAGTACAAAATTTGTTCTGAAAAGCTATTTTAGTTATAAAACCTCGGTTTGAAACCTAGGTTTTATCTTTCCTACTTTTTCCTCTTTTTCTACATTTTCCTCTTTCATCTTTCCTACTTTTTTCCTTCTTTCTCTTTCCTCTTTTCTATTTTTTTCTTTCTTTCTCTTTCCTCTTTCCTACCTTTTCTTTCCTCTTTTCTACTTTTCATTCTTTCTCTTTCATGTTTCCTATCCACTTTTTTGCCTCGGAATCCATAAAAGCTAATAACTTCTCAAACATAAATAACTTTTCAAAACCTAGGTTTTGTTTCAGAATCTATAAAAACTATTTTCCAAAATATATTCTATAAAACTTAGGTTTTATCTCCGAATCTGTAAAAGCTATTCTGAAAAGAGTTTCCAAACAAGCCCTTAATTACCCAGGATGCGTATGTAAGCTATAAGGCTCCTATTGGCGGCATCCTATATAACAAATATGACTAAAGCTCGGATTTATATAAATCAAAATAAAACTCTTTTTATAAATTTATTTTGTAAATTATAAATTAAAAAGCCCTTTACATCGAGACTTTAAAACCATCCAAAAGCTTAGGAACTTGATTGGCGGCATCCTATATAACAAATATGATTAAAGTTCGGATTTACGTAAATCAAAATAAAATTCTTTTTATAAATTTATTTTGTAAATTATAAATTAAAAAGCCCTTTACATCGAGACTTCAAAACCATCCAAAAGCGTAGGAACTTGATGTGCCGAGTATGGATTAATTTTTAACCTTTTTGCCAAAACATATACTGAAGTATTTATAGTTCATTTTGTCAGACCTTCTGGGATGTTCAATCCATTTTCTTATTGGTGTTGACTTGAGTCCAATCTTGTTACCTTAAATGAGTTTCAAACAAGTATTATTTTGGACCTCTTCCTTTTTGTTTCCCAAGTACAAATTGTGGTTTGGTGGTTCGTTTTAATTTCATACGAGGTTGATATATAATTTTTTACATTTGATATTGATACCTAGAAATTGTCAAATTAATTTGAGATAATCAAAGTTTGAATAAATTACATACATATATACAACATCCGGTTTTTTAATATAAAATTTAGTTGAATGCTTTTAAAATATTAAAAAAATAAATAAATTATTTAATTATAACGTATGTTATATGATCTCTATATATCAGTAAATTATATATTACTTTACTTTATAAGTCAACCAAATTGATTTAAAAAATAATAAATATAAATAATTTAGAATATTTTATATAAACACCAAGAAAATGACATTATATATGTCCTTGAGCAAACATAACAATTATAAAGGGAGTTATATAGTATTGAGGAACAACAACTGACAGCAAGCGTCAGTAGTCCAACGGTGAGGATAATTGCCTTCCAAGCAATAGATCCGGGTTCGACTCCCGGCTGACGCATTTTCTTCATCATCATGTTTATTTTCTTCAACATGAAAACAAAAGTTCATCGACCAGGTTTAGGTATGACATGACAACAAACCTATATCTTCATTAGTTCCCGTAAGCTTCTTTTTCAGCAAATCCACAAAAAAACTCATTGGCTTTTCATGGAAGTAGTTGGAGATAAGTGTGAAATAAGTTCATCTTCACAAAGCTTAATGGCTTCGTCCTCTCGAAGGGTCACCATCACCACGCGGCCTGAAGTGCCCTCCCCTGCTGGTGCTGGCATAATCAACACTTGACCTTCTCCTAAAACTGGCTCTACATAATAACTCACACGAAGAGGTTCGAACCCATTTTCAAACGTTGTTAAATAAGGATTCACTTCCTCTATATTAGCACAAATCACATCATGACCATTCATCATCACCCTTGGACAATTCAAATCATCATTATCTTCAAACCACTCGATCAAATCCATTATTCCCTCACCGCTGTTCATCTTTGACACTATTTCTCTTATAGCACTTGCTGCTTGTGCCAACTCGTTACCGTTTCCTAAATCTTCCACACGAACCTTATTGTAAACCACGCAGTTCCCGAAGAAACCACAGTCTAAGCCCAAGGGCTTCCTCACGTCTAAGCATATAGACATATCCACAAACCCATTATTACTCACTATCCCTTTAATCTTGCTCAGACAAACCCAGAAAAGACCAGCTAGGGCTTCAAAAGGCGAGGGGATGGATCCACCCGGAGCTTGAACCATGCTCATGCAGGTTCGAACCATTTCGTCTGAGAACCCAAATCTGATGGTAGTGCATTTTGCTCTTGTGACAGTAATAATAGGTTTTAGAATAGAGGATCTGTAGTGGTCGATCAAGTTTAAGTATGGTTGGTGGTTAGGGTTTTTGTTCCAGAGCCTTCGAGGAGGAAGTGGATGAAACAAAGGAGGGGCACTCATTTTGTTTAGCCACGAAATATCAGCCCAGGCATTCATGAACCTTGTCCCACAAGTTGTATCTGCCAAGAGATGACTAAAACTCAACCCTGTTACTATTCCTCCTTCTTCAAACTCAGTTATCTGCAGCATCCAATGAAGTCAGTATCATGCCAATAAATATCACCATTACGGTATATAGACTTCTATGCTAAAAAGTGTGCCTATATATACATGTTGGAATTATTAAAGCGTGTGTCATTAATCAGTTAAGATAAACCTTATATAAAGAGTCATTGGTTAATATGTTTAAGTGTGTAGGATAATTATATCATCACTCTGAGAGGGAGGTTAACACAGTTCTCCCCCTTAAGTTTTCAAGGGTCTTGGGATGGTTTCTTTCATTTCCTAACAGTATATATGTGTGTGTACGTGTATCTGTATATATATGCATGCTGACCTGAACATAAAAAGTGGACTAAAAGTAAGGCTTGTGGAACATGGGTTCCCAATGGACGAGCTTGAGTTCCTTTTCTCTATTGACATGTTCCAACCAGTGGTGAACAGAGCCTTTGGCTTTGGCCTCCACCATTCTGACGCCAGCGTCGTTGCACTTAACCTTCCAGTGGCCTTTGTCGTCTTTGATCAAGCGTCCAGTCATTATGGGAAAGAAGGAGAGGGTTTCGGCTAGAGAGCTTTTCAACTTCTTTGTGATCTCTCCCATTTTATCTGGTGGTGATGAAGAAGTTGGGTAGTAGTACACCATTCTGATGTGATTGTTCTCCATGCAACGATCCAATACTGATAAGGGAAAGTACTTTCCTGCTTCAACTGGTTTGGTGCTCACCACTGTTCGTTTGCAGATATAGGTGGTTTCGTCCATTTTTGTTTAGACCCTTTATGCCAAAATGATAGACTTTTATAGTCTGGTGAACAAATAAATAAATGGGATCATCACATATTTGTGTTTGTGAGAAGTGCTGGAATAAAGGACAGTAACTGTTTTGTGCATACTCATACCAGAAAATGCGATAACAAACCCCTGAATACACCATACAACAAAATTTTCATGAATCCATGCCAGTGGCCTTCGTGGGAAATTAACATATTTGAAGGACAGTTGCTTCTTTTTTTTTTTTAAAAAAAATCTTTACAAGTGAAGATTTTCAAATTACTTTTATCTTGAGTCATACATAACTGCATTATAATTTAATTTACACTAATAATGAAATTTTTTTTAAAAAAACTAGATCATCTTTGAACGACCCACTAATCTTCTTTAGGTAAGATTTTTTTGGGAAACAAATATTTTGCTTCGATTTTTCAATTTTTTTGGGTGAACAAAGGAAACAGGCCGAAGCACTGGGCATCAATAAGGTGGGTGGGCCCATGTTTTTTTGGTAATTATCAAATTTGATGGGCCACATGGGCTAATGTTTTGGGCCTATCAATAATGCCGGACTAGATGACTGGCACTTCCATGTTTTTATTTTCTTTCACAGAACGGCCCAGGCTGAGCCTTTCATCTCCTCACAATGTAGAAACGACACGGCGTTCTACCATCTCTCCCAATCAGAATATCAGATCCGATCCCAGCGGTTGAACTTCCCACGAACGATCACGACGGATTACGAACGCAATGTCTAGCTCTGCGATGTTGGGTGATGCGAGCTCGTGGTCTAGGGCGCTGGTGAGGATCTCTCCTTATACGTTCTCCGCCATTGGAATCGCCATCTCTATCGGCGTCTCTGTCCTCGGTGCCGCCTGGTACTCTTTCTTTTTCTTACTCGCGATTTTTCGTCTTTTTCATTGTAATTTGAGATTTTGAATGATTCCTTTTCTTCTTGGTTCCAGGGGTATTTATATTACTGGAAGCAGCTTGATCGGGGCCGCAATTAAGGCGCCCCGAATCACCTCCAAGAATCTTATAAGGTGATTAGCCTCAGTACGACATGTGTTTTTATCCT
>JANTPZ010147865.1:0-46556 GCA_025593235.1 Vachellia pachyceras | reverse complement strand
GTTTATTTATTTTTGTTTGTCACAATACATTTTT
Organism: Vachellia pachyceras; assembly: GCA_025593235.1. Classification (NCBI taxonomy): domain Eukaryota; kingdom Viridiplantae; phylum Streptophyta; class Magnoliopsida; order Fabales; family Fabaceae; genus Vachellia; species Vachellia pachyceras. The sequence goes on along the minus strand of JANTPZ010147865.1, from coordinate 46,522 downwards.
CTTATTCTTCTAACTGGTATCTTGCTATTTTTGAAGGGAACATGAAATGTTGAAGATCAAGATGAAGATAAAAGTAGGTTCACAAAGAACAAATGTTAAGGGGGAAAAAGATGATAAAACAAATTATTTAAAAGGATATCATAATTATAGAAAATAAGATATCATTGCACAAGTATAAGCGTCATAACTAATATTAATAGATTTTAAACATTTTTTTTCTAAAGATCTTCATTTTTATGTATAGAAGTTTAAGAAAAAATTAATACATATATATATATGTGCTCCTAATAAATAATAATATTTTAATATGGTCGGTCCAACCACCAATCAGTCCTCAGTTGACCTATCAATCATTAAGCCTGCATTGCGATTGGTTCATTATTTGGTTTAATTTTTTTGTTCCCTGTGTCTCTCAACCAAAATTTTTGTGCACTCCTTTTAAGTTCATAATAGGCATGTTTGGAAACACGGTGGAGAAGTGTTTTTACATAAACAAATATAAATATATAAAGGAAATTATCTCATTTTACAAAAAAATACTGTTGAGTGAACTTTTTGAATTCCACAGAAGTATTGTCAAACGGGCGATTTTCTACTTTCATCTTATGAAATCATGCTCCTCTTTCATTGGTATATGTAATCACGCACGTGTGCCTGGCCCCACAAGGCAAATAATGATGCCTTATTGTCACCTTGAACCAAATTTAAAGTTGCGCTAAGAATAGATTGACCCTTAATAGGCTAGGGTCAGGGGTGAGCAAAAAAACTCAACACGCCCGCTACCCGCCCGCTACCTGTTACTATTTAACCCGTTTAAACCCGCCCATATCAGACCCGTAACGGGCGGGTCCAATACGGGCGGGTATAACTCTTAACGGGGCAGAGGATGGGTTCACCCACAGGGTGCCCCGTCCTTGCCCGGATTAATAAAAAAATTTGCACTGGCCCCAAGAGTGAGAGTGACTAGGAAACAGCAGAGTAAGTGAATAAATTGAGATAAGACTGGGACACAGCAGCGTCAGTGCATCACAGAGTGAGAGTGACAAACGGAGACTAGAATTGGAAACATTGATGCACGGCAGTAGGTGCAAATCCCATCTCACACACATCTTCCCCACATCTCATATGCATAATCCAACGGCCCATATTTTATGCATCAACCATGACAGTGACTAAACTTGCAACTGTACAACAACAACACTCCTCTCCACAATGAACAATTCCTTTTTCTTTTTTTTTTTAAAACATCGCATCAGAATCCATGACAATGGGTTCAAAATATCCGCTGCTATAATACTCTCTCAACCTCTCAAAGAAAAAAAATATGCACTTCAAAAAAATGTGGTTGCATTTATCAATTCATTCAATTTGAATTGTTGAGTTCAGGTCCGTAGGCGTAGCTGCTGTTCCCATTCGCTTCAGCCTTCAGCAGTTCAGGCTCATGCGCTCAGCCTTCACTCACTCCAGTCTTCGGCTCTAAGCTGTCCGTTCCTCCTGGTCCTCCGTCGTCTTCTGTCTGTCAGCTCCAACCTCCACTCTGCCACGGCGCCACGGTTCAACTATCTGTTGGCCACTCGCCACTCGGCTCTCACTCCGTCTCAGTGTCTACTCTCCGTCGCCTCCCTCAGTTGCAATCACCCACACCTCACTCCTGGCTCTCACAACCTAGTCTTCGTCGGCCGTTGCATTCTCTCTCTCTGAGGTCCAAGCTACAAACGTGCAACACTAGTTGCTGAAGTCCGACTCCACTCCAATCCCCACTCTCCAGCTGTGGCCTCCGCTCTCCAGTCCTTGACTCGACTCCAGCCATCCAACTCCACCATTGTGCGCCACTTTTGTTTTATGCATCCCGAAACTCATTATGATTGACTTCCAAGCATAGATTTATCTCTTCTTACGAGCGGTGGACTTTTATTTCATTGACTTAAATGCCTTCAGACTGCTGGAGGTTTTTTTGTTTTTCTTTTGGGGGGGTTTGACACGGGTAACCCGTTACCCGTGTTACCCCGCCCGTTTAGACCCGTACCCGTAGGTACGGGTCTAAACGGGTTACCCAACGGGTACGGGGTGACCCGTCCCCGTGGGGTCTCTAATGGGCGGGTGGCGGGTTGCCCCCCGGGGCAGTCCCGCCTGCCTATTGCACAGCCCTAGCTAGGGCTTAAAAGACCAAATTTTTTTAGACCTGGACTAAGAAAAATTACCGTTTTTTAAAAGCCGACCCGAGAGTATGCAGACCAAGGGTGGAAGCCCTTTTTGCATAAGCACATGCCTCATGTAATAAACAAATATATTCACTAATTCATAATCAAATGTAAAATAGCGCGCGCACAATAATCACGGTCTCATACGGAGTACAAGTAGAACTATAAAAACGGGTTAACTTTCACTGGGCAAGTCTAAAAGGGTTGGCCCTTTTAGATCCAGCTGAAGGAAACAGTTATTTTTTTAAGTCCCAATGATAATCATAAAGGTCAAGGCTGAAGCTGTTTTAACAAGTTTTATTTTTTGTTACCAAGGGGCGTTTAGTAGAGTTGGTAAGGGCTACCACCAGCATTCTTTAGGGCAAAGGTTTGAACCCTGGGGAGTGACAGCCGTGATAATTAACCCAACCTAAAGAGGTTGTCCCATCAGTACCTCACTACCACCGTAAGGTCTCATCGCGGGGGATCCGGATTTGGCTGGGGCGAAAAATGAACCCAGGATACCCCAGGATACCGGATGGTTTATACCAAAAAAATTACTTTTTGTTTTTTTAAGTTATAACAATGAAAGTCTTAATTTAACACATAAATATTTCCAAAATTAGGATGTAAACAGTAAGCATCATTTAACAAACAGACACAGTCATTAATTTATATTTTTTTAAAAATAATTTTTTTATTTTTTCTTTAGAATTTCATACTAGTAAGCCTAAAATTTTTAATTTCTCGCTAGTTTGGCCCTGATTTAACTCTGATTTGATTTTGATCTAAATTATTAACCTTTAACCCAATATCTAAGTTGGTTGAGTAACTGGTCTAGGTTTGATAACCTAATGTGAGAAAAAAAAATAACACAAGATATAAACAAAACAATCACCAGAAAATAAGTCAAAAAATATAAGAATACTTATAAAATAAGAAATATCTAATATATATGTTTTTAATTTTTAAGATTTTAGTACAAGATATTCTTATGAAATTTAATTCTAAAAAAGATAACAATGTTGAATGGAACACAAAATTGGTAAGAATACTTATAAAATAAGAAATATCTAATATTTATTTTTAATTTTTAGTACAAGAAATTCTTATGAAATTTAATTCTAAAAGAGATAACAACGACTAAATATTTGCAACATCATTAACAAAATATAAAAAATCAATAATACTACAATCATATACATAATTTTAAAAAAAGAAAAAATAATAGGGCCTAAAAAGGCCGGCCCATGGCCCAAAAGTGCTATCACTTTTATACCCTCGACCCATTTAGACATACTTTCACTTTTGAGCAAAAATCTAAGGCCCAATAACTCTTGTGAATTCAGCTGTTAAACAGATCAGTTCTTTTAGTCCTTTTCTTGACTCTAGGTAAAAGTATCATAGATAAAAAAAATTTTGTTTTAGATACAACCTTTTGGAATAATATATTACTTTTTGATTTATATTTTAATCATATTGCATATTTAAAAATAAAAGATAAAATATTTGTAATTTACTGTGTTATATTATGAAAGATACCATTCTATATATTATGAAGTGTAATTTTTAACAGTGATATACTAAATTATGTTACTGAAATATTTTATATTACAAAGTGTAAATTATAATTATAACTTACCATTTAATGTAACTAAAATTACTTCTAACTATTCAATCAAATTGTTAAATTTAATCGTTGGATATAATGTACTGCATATAGAGAGAGATCAAACTTTTCAAACTTCAAGCAAATAGAATAACTACAAGTATTAAATTTATTGTATCTATTACATTGAAACTTTCATGAATTATTGAAATAATTAAAAGTATACGATTGAAAAGACTTGGTGTGGGCCCTCTTACGAACTCTTTCAAATTTCATATTTTCCACATTCGTTTATACAAACACGCATGGTCCCTCTTTTGTTAATCAAGGCAGTGTAATCAGAATCTCATGATTCACGATTTGAATCGCACAATTTAATCTAAAAAGGTAGGGAAAAAATTCTATTCTTATGGTGAATCTTTCCTCTGCCAGAATTGTTGACTGTGGCGCACAATTCACCCATGCATCGCAGGAATTGTTCGACACGAGTGATTCATGCGATTCAAGGAAAAGCTGGTCCCACGCCCGACAAATAAAAAATATTTTCCTTTTTTTATCCAATTCAATCCTTTCATGATCAAGGAGATAGATTGGCGCAAGATTATCCGAATTAGGGAAAAGTGCAGGTTCAACCAGTAATTTCACTGATGTGTGTGTTTTACCATCTGTTCAACCCGTGATCTGATCTCTGTGTGCGTGTGTTTTATTTTTTTGCATGTGTTCAACCCGTGATCTGATTTGTGTGTGTGTGTGTGTGTTTTTTTTTTAGTTGCTCAACTCATGATCTAATCTCTGAGTGTGTTTTTTTATTTGTTCCTTGACTACCTTCCACTTATCTAGCCCCACATGTTTTTTTAGGCCTATTTCTTTCCACACTCTTTAAATATTGTTGGTTGTTATTGTTTTTTTCCGTAATATTTTGGTGGAGGGCATGATGATTCAGAATACAAAAACGAAGGAAATATATATTATGTCGAATCATTGTAAAAATATTCTTCTTAATCAATGTTCATGAACCTGGACCAGACCGGCTAGTTTGGACCGGAAACCGGCAAACTGGCCTCCAGTTCGGTCCGGTTTAACTCCGTTTTGGGGTTAAACTGGTCAACCAGGCCAGGTTAATAGGTTGACATTTTTATTTTTTCTTTTTTGAATTTTCATTTAAAAAATAATAATAATTTTTTAATTTGAAATTAAAAAAATAAAAAACAAAATTCCTTCCCACGCAGGCTCACTATCGCGTTTGCATCTATTCATTTTCTTTTTAATTAGTTTTTAAAAAATGGTGAACTATTTTAAAATTTTAAATTTGAAGGTTAAAAAATAAAAAACAGAACCCCTTACCATATATATTTTAATATTTTGTTAGGATGAATATTTCAAAATTATAAATAATGTCGGAGAATATATGAGCTACAAGTATATGATTAGTTTAATAATTGTTACTTTATTAATAATAGAATTTACTGCTTAGTTTTTGAAATTTCAATTTTGAATAGTTTGATTGTATCAATGTGTGATAAGATTTATTTTTTAAATTTTGTTATTCCTCACCGGTCTGACCCCCCGGTTTGACTCCGGTCTGACCCAGTGACCCTTAACCCACTGCCTTGTCCGATTCAGTCATTGATCTGGTTTCCTGTACCTTTTTCCTCATAGACTTATGGTTGAGTGCAATTACTGCTCACACAAATGTTGGGGCAATGTAGCTGGATGAAACGTCATTTGGTTGGAACTAAAAAAATGTTAATGCTTGTACAATTGTTCTAGATGATGTCAAGGAAATATTTGTTAAACTGCTAGAAAGTATAGAGAAAAGTAAAAATGCGAATAGTTTGAAGTATTTCAAGAGATAACTACTAGAGATGCTAATGCAGACAAAGATATAATCAACACAACAACTACTAAACAAAAAACAATGAATGAGATTTAAAAGATCGAGAGATGGCAATTTAAGATATTTGTAAATGTTTATATAACACATTCAATACGGTAAGGAGTTTATTATTTATTCAAACACTAAAATTTGTTAATGAATATGGCAGGGGTTTTGAAAACCCCTACTTATGATGAGGTGAGGGTTAGTTCCTTATTAAAAAAAGAAGACTGGAGATAAAATTCATGAAAGTTTAGAGAAGTATAAGAAAAAATCAGAGAAGTAGGGTTGTGCTTTGATGTGTGACGGTTGGACAGATGGTAAAGGGAGATCGGTTACTAATTTTTTGGTAAACAGTCCTGGTGGGACAGTTTTCCCAAAATCTGTAGATGCAGGTAGTATGATTAAAGGTGTTAAAAAATGGTTGAATTACTAGACAACATGATTGAGGAAATTGGAGAGGATAATGTAGTGCAAGTTGTGATAGATGGTGCCTAAAATCTCATCTCAACAGGGAAGATATTAGAAGAAAAGAGAACAAAATATTTTGGCCCCCTATGCAACATATTGCCTTGATTTAATTCTTGAGGACATTAGGCAACTTCTGGTATTTCATACTACCATCGCAAATGCAAAAAAAAAAAAATAACAACATTCATTTATAAGCATTCATGGGTCCTTACCTTGTACAAAAGTATTCTAAGGGAAAAGAATTAGCTAGACCAGTAGTGACAAAATTCACAGCTACTTATCTTACATTAAATTGCATATTGGAGCAAAAGAATGCTCTTTGAAGTATGTTTGTTTCAGAAGATTGCGTTTCTAGTTCTTATGCTAGTAAAAGTGAGGGTAAGGAAGTGGTAAAAATGGTTTTTAAAAATGCTAGATTCTGGATTTCCATCAAATATTGTTTAAAGTGTGTGGTTCCACTTGTAAAAGTTTTGAGGCTCTTGGATGGTGACTATAAACCTGCCATGCAATATATTAATGAAGCAATGGATAGAGTCAAAGAAGAAATTGCTGACAATTTGAAGAAAGTACAATCAAGATATAAAAAGGTGTGGAAGATCATTGATACTCATTGGAATTTACAACTACGGCCCCTCCATGCAGCTACCTATTATCTCAATCCTAAGTAAGTTATATGAACTTTAAAAAGTTGTTAAAATGTATCTTATTTCTTGTTCTATTAGGTTCCATTATGACAAAAAATTTGATGCAGACAGTGAAGTTTTATATGGTTTACACTTGATCTTCAACTTGAATCATTTAAATATGCCAAAGGGTTTTTGGAAGGACCATGTCAATAGTTACTAGAGATAAATAGCAACCTGGTAATTTTTCCTCCTATTTTTCATAATTTAATTTTTGATTATAAATACATCTTGATTTTAGGGAGTATTTCTAAAATATTGTTGCATTTGTTTTGATGGCTTTTTGGTGGGATAGTTGTGGAGGATAATGTAAGGAGTTACAAAAGTTAGCCATAAGAGTTTTAAGTCTCACATGTATTGCTACTGGATGAGAGAAACTGGAGCACCTTTGATGAAGTGCATACTAAGTGAAGAAATCACTTAAAGCAGCAAAGGTTAAATGCACTTATGTTTGTCAAGTATAACTTCCAGCTTGAGATGAGACAAAAGAGTCGAGAGGAGAAGGAAGAAACTTATGATCCAATATGTTTAGTAGATATCGAATATGAAGATGTAACTGAAAAAGAAAATCTTTTCTTGCCAATTGATGAGTCTTGGATTGACATACATGAAAGTTTACTCTTAATGAGGGTGCTCCAAGCAATAAAATGAAGAGAGGTGTAATATTTCTCTTGAAATAAAAGCTCAGATGATTCTTGTTTAAACTTTTAATATACACCATCATACTTATTAAGTTGTTTTCTAGGTCCAAGGAACTTGAATGCCAAAGCCAAAAGCAAAGGAAAATCTATAGTAGGATAAGAGAATAACAATGAAGAAAATGTTGAAGCTGAGGATGAGAAGGAAGAGCAAGATGATGATGAATTGAGTGATATTGATCTATATATGAGATAATGATATTGATTAATTATATGTTTAATACTTCAGTCCTTTTAATTTAGAATTTTGAAGCACAACAGTAATTTAGAGAATTTTAGTGATTTGAATTGACTTTAGAGATTATTTATTTACTCTTCAAATCATAATTTTTATGAATTTATGAAATATAAATTTTCATTTTATGCATGTCATGTGAAAAATTATATTTATATCATCCTTAACAAATGATAATAAATCTTATGATTTACGATATATTTTGATTCACAATTCCAAAAATAGATTTTCTGATTTACGATTTGTATTTCTATTTGATAACTTCATTTTAACTATTTCAATAATTCATGAAAGTTTCAATGTAATAAATACTTAGCTTAATAAATTTAATACTTGTAGTTATTCTATTTGCTTGAACTTTGACATGTTTGATCTCTCTCTCTCTCTCACTATTTATAGCACATTATATCCACCGATAAAATGTAACCAATTTGATTGAATAGTTAGAAATAATATTAGTTAAATTAAAAGGTAAGTTATAATTATAATTTACACTTTGTAAGATAAAATATTTCAGGAACATAATTTGATATATTACTATTAAAATTACACTTTATAATACGTAGAGTGGTAACTTTCATAATATAACGCAGGAAATTGCCAATACTTTATTTATTTTTAAATATGCGATGTGATTAATATATAAATATATAAAAAAATTAACATCTTATCCAAAAAGGTTGTATCAAAAACAATATTTTTTTATCTGAGATTTTCACCGGTTGCAAAACTCTAGATTTGGTTCAAGGTGACAAAGGCATCGTAATTTGCATATACCAGCGAAAGAGGAACATATAATTTCACAAAATGAACGTAGAAAAATGAATTTAAAACGAGTAAGCAAAAAATTTGGTTCAAAGAAATCAAGAGAACTATTTTGTCGGTGGCAGAAGTAGGATTTATGAAGATAAACCCATAACTTGCAAGATTTGTTGTTTTATGAAGTGATACTTTTAGTAAAATTAAACATAACATTCTTAATTTTAGTTAGAGTTAGTTGTTGTTTAAATATTATTTAATTAAAAATAATAAATAAATTAAAATTTAAAAGAGTTATGAAATTTTGAATATTTATTCTATAAAAAATATAGAATATAAAATGAAATCGATTCTAAAAATAATTAATGATAAGGGTGTAGGCTTATCTTCTTATTAAAATAATTTTGTTCGAATAACTATTATTATTTTAAAAAATTAATAGTCTTTATGATTACCAACTGCTTCTATGCAGACGCATTCTTTTACTTTTCCCACAAGCCTTTATTCTTTCATTCCTTACTTTCATCCATTTGTTTGTTCATGACTTTTCTAAAGAAAGTGTCTTGTCAATGTTTTTCGTCCCGTCTTCTCTTGTTTTGTTTGCTAATAAATAATCTTATCTTTTCTTCTTTACTGATGAATGTGATGCGCGTAATGAAATCAATATATATACATATATATATATATATATATATTCGGTGGCTGTACATGCATAAATGTATATAAATGAATATAAGCTCAACCCCACCGATATCTTTCACCGTAAGTGTTTACTCTTGGACATCTTGTTCCTTTTTATTTTAATAAAAGGAAATGAACTCTATCTAATCACGGTTTCTCCTTTTTATGTATGGGGATGTCTATATGTATATACGCATATATTTAAAAGCCTTCCAACATTTTTAAGTTATGTACCCGATACATCTTTTTATTGTTGTTAAAAAAAAAGAAAAGAAAAGAAAGACCAATGCCCAGTGTCACGTGTGTGTTTGTAAATATGTGTGAGAGCATGTAGGTGTAGGTTTGGGTTTTTTTTTTGTATTTTTAAAAAAATAATATATTATATTGAGATTATCTGAATTAAAAATTTATAATAATAATAATAATAAGTATTATTATTACTACTATCACTTTTATTATTATTATTATTATCATTATTTATTTTCTTTCTCAACAAACAACATATAAATTTATAATAAAGGTTCTATTATATTTAAATATTTTTGTCTTCTACAAAAATATAAGATAACTTTATCTTTGGGTTAATAATATATGGATGCAGAGTGTAGTCTTAGATATTTAGAGTATATTTAAAGTAACTTTTAAAATATGTTAAATTAGTATCTTGATATAAATTTATGTGCGTGATTTTGTGGACTCTATTGAGAATTTTGAAGCGTCTCTTGTGTGCTTACCTATGTGCTTAGTAGTAACAGGTGACTCAATACTTTTCCATACACTTATAAACTGCATATAATTAAAATGTGATTTAACTATATTTTTATGAATTATGGACTGGACTATATGTATAGATGTATGTATTGACATTTTCCAATATGTAATTTGGCATGTAATTTCTTTATAACTGTCATGCGATTGCATTGTGATTGTATTAGAGTAAGGAGAAGAAATATGTATGGTGAGTTTTTGCATGTGATAAACTATCACTTGGTGTACGGTGGATGACACTTGTCAAAGTCCTTCATCTATGTTTTCCTTTGTCCAGGATTGCATTGGAGTTATGAGGCATATGACACATCCTTGGTTTTGTTCTTTTAAGAAGGGAAATTATAATCCAGACTTGAGTTATACATCTTTGACCGGGTTTATCTTAAGAAGCTGATGAGTTTAGAATAATCTATTCAATTAGATAAGTTTTTATTGGAATATGTGTTAGTTTGTGGATATATAAATATTAAAAAATAATTTGAGGATCCTTATCCATCTTTACTTTTGGCAGACAACGTAGGCTTAGATGACTCCACCTTGAAATGGGTAAGACATGCATGGACCTTTTCTTCTTTGCTGATGAATGTGTTGCGTGGGATGAAATCAATATATATATATATATATATATTCAGTGGTTGTACATGCATACACACACACATGAATATAAGCTCAACCCCACCGATATCTTTCACTGTAAGTGTTTACTACTACGTGTCTTATTATGTTTTATTTTAATAAAAGAAAAGGAATTCTATCTAATCATGTTTCTCCTGTTTTTGTGTTGTGTGTGGGAGATGTTTATATATATATATATATATATATTCAAAAGTCTTCTAACATTTTTTTAAGATGTGTACCAGATGCATTTTTTTTATTGTTCAAAAAAACAAAGAGAAAAGAAAGACTGATGCTCAGTGCCACGTGTGTGAGACGGTGCAGGTGTATGTGTGGGTTTTTTTATTTTAAAAAATAATAATATATTATATTGGGATAATCTGAATTGAAAATTTATAATAATAATAATAATAATAGTATTACTATTACCACCACTACCATTACCACTATATTATTATTTTCTTCCTCAACAAACATGTAAATTTATAATAGAGATTCTATTATATTTAAATATTTTTGTCTTCTACAAATATATAAGATAACTTATATGTTTGGGTTAATAATATGTGGATGCTGAGAGTAATATTAGATATTTTTTTTTTGCCAACAGAGTAATATTAGATATTTAGAGTATGTTTGAAGTAACTTTTAAAATATGTTAAATTAGTATCTTGATAGAAATTTATGTACGTGATTTTGTGGACTCTATTGAAAATTTTAAAGTATCTCTTATGTGATTACCTGTGTACTTGGTAGTAACAGGTAACTCTAAATATTTTTTCATATACTTGTAAACCACATAAAATTAAAATGTGATTTAACTCTATTTTTATGAATTATGGACTGCATTATATGTATAGATGTATATACAATTCTCGAATATGTGATTTGGCATGTAATTTTTTTTTATAACTGTCATGCCGTTACATTGTGATTGGATCGGAGTGAGGAGAAGAAATCTGTATGGTAAGATTTTATCACGTAATAAGCTATTATTCGATACACAATGGATGACACTTGTCAGGATCCTTTATCAGTGTTTTCATTTGCATAGGATTGCATTGGAGTTATGGGGCATGCGACACATCTTTGGTTTTGCTTTTTTAAGAAGGGAAGCTATAACTTAGAATTGAGCTTTACACCTTTGATTGGCTATATTTTAAGAAGTTGGTGAGCTTGGGACAATCCATTTAATTGGATGAGTTTCTATTGAAATATATGTTAGATTGTGGATATATAAACATAAAAAATAATTTGAGGATCCTTATCCGTTCTTTGCTTTTGACGGGCAGTGTTGGCTGAGATGACTCCACCTTCAAATGGATCTTATACTTTTCTTTTTCTTTCTGCTTTTCTGCAGAATCGCAGATTGTAGGATCCAAGATGAATAAGACATGAGCCTTTCATGTGGCGACTAGCACCGTGATTGCATATACCGACGAAAGAGCGACCATACGTGATTGCAATATTGTCACACCACAAACCTAACCTCAATTATGTAGTATTTAAGTGGCGTAGCTGCAGAGATCAATGCTGTCAATTATATTTCTTCTAGAAGTTGGTTTAAAGATCATAAAAAAGGCATCATAATTTGCCATGAGGGGCCAGGCACGCTTGATTGCATTTACCAACAAAAGGGGAACATGATTCCACAAAATGAACACTGAAAAATGAATTTAAAAAGGAATCAACAGAACTATTTTGTCCGTGAAAAACTTAGGATTTGTGATGATAAACCCATAACTTGCAATATTTGTTGTTTTATGGAGTGATACTTTTAGTGGCATTAAATGTTAAGTTATAATTAAAAAATTTACTATTGAAAATTACACTTTATAATATAGAGTTGTAACTTTCATAATATGAAACAATAAACTATGAATAATTTGTTTTTTAAATCTGCAATATGAATATATAAATATTACAAAATAATATGAGGATCTTTATCCCTTGTTTTCTCTTTAGCATCGACTGAGATGTCTCCACCTTGAAATGGGTCTAAATGTGCTATGCGCTTTTCTTTTCAAATGTCAAAATTGTAGGATAAGACATGCATGGGCCTTTCATGTGGTGACCTGCACCGTGATTGCATATGATAGGAAAGCGGTGGAAGAATGTTTTTACAATTTATAAGATAAATATATTAAGGAAATTATCTTCATTTACAGAAAAATACTGTTGAACATGCGTTTATAGAGTTCAAATACTCTTCCAAAAAAGACACAACAACATGTAATTGCATATATAACCCCACAAAACGAACGTGGGAAATATGAACTTTGAAAGAGTACGTAAGAGGGCCAACATAAACTCTTTTTCATCCATATAATATTTGATATACGAGGTCCATTAAAAAAACCACGAGGAACCGCTAGGTTTGAAGTTTCATGCATGTAGGTCATGTATATATCAGATTTCAAGTTAATTCAATAATTTTAACCATTTCAATAATTCATGAAAGTTTCAATGTAATCAATACTTAGCTTAATAAATTTAATACTTGTAGATATTCTATTTGCTTGAACTTTGACATGTTTGATCTCTCTCTATCACTACAAAAATTAGTTTACCATCAGTAACGGTTATATTGCAGCGGTTTTCTAAACCGTTACTAAATAACACAATCTGTAACGGTTTTTTAGTCAAAGCGTTACAAAATTACAACAAAAATGAGGATATGCTCGTTAATAGTGGTTCATAACCGCTACGAAAACGGGGATTGGTTCACTCGATTTAACAATGAGCCAAAATTTGTAGTGGTTTTCTTTTCATTTTGCAGTCGTTATTATGCAAAGAAACCATTGCAAAACCGAAACGTCGCCAACTATAACGACATCAAACAGCTACTAAAATGCGCATGTTTCCAAGGGTGCATACAACGTTTGCAACGCATTTTGCAGCGGTTGTGCACAGATGGACCGCTGTAGAACTGGAATGTCGCCAACTGCTTCGACATTAGTAGTGGTTACATAAACCGCTACTAAACTTCGCAAGTTACTGAGGAAGCGTGGTGTATTTTGCATCGTGTTTTGCAGCTGTTATTTACAAAGGAACCGCTGCAAAAATAAAAAGTCGTTATATTAGTAGCGGTTGTGACAAACGCTACTAAATTGCCCGAGTTCCGATTAAGCATCTTCTGTTTGCAGCGGTTTGAGTAGCGGTTTTCATGTGAACTGCTACTAATTAATGGTGGTTTGTATAAAACCACCGCTAATGTAACAGCTATATATGCCTCTCCCCATTCTCATTTCTTCACTTCTGATTTTTAAATGAATGTCAAATTGAAGAGAGTTTTCATAGCTGTTTTGTTTTCTAAAAATTTTTGTAAGATTTTTGCCTCAAATGTGAAAGCGGGCCTATATTAATATTTTAAAACTTCTATAGATAAAAATGAATATCTTTAGAAAAAATGTTTGAAATTTATTAGTATTAGTTATGATGCCATTACTTATGCAATGATATCTCATTTCCTGTAATTATTATATCCTTTTAAATAATTTTTTATCACCTTCTTTCTTTCTTTTTTTTAAAGATTCTCTCTGATCTTTACCTACTTTTCTCTTCATTATGGTCTTCAATCTTTTTCTTTTCCCTCAAAAATAATACGAAATAGTAGTTAGAAGAATAATAAATTAAAAAAATGTGACCAATTCATTCAGTGGACCCACCAGTTTTTCCATTCAAAAAAGTTTTAATTGGTTCAAATCGGTTCACAGTCTAACTGTTGAACTAGATCGGACTACTGACTGCTCACCGTCAATCCGGTATATTTTTTGTTCACAACTTTTACCCATTGTAAAATTCTAGATTTGGTTTGAATTGACAATGCAACATGGAATCGGTCCGACCCTATAAGGCCAACCTTCAGGGGTCATGGTTTAAAAGAGCCGACCCATTTAGGTTCAACAAAAGGAAAATACTCTTTTTTAAAGCCCGACCCATGAATATATGGGTCGGGGTTAGCCCTGTAGAGCCTAACATTTTTTAATCATATTTTACTATTTTTTTGGTTTTTTCAAAAAATAAAATCAGTAAATTACAATCATAAATGTTCTAATTTTTCAAATGAATGTTGTCAACTTTAAGGTGTAAATGGCGTAAAATATCCTAATTTAACACATAATTTAACAATGAAAGTTCTAATTTAACACACATGCCTTGAAAAGTGCAACGAGTTAACAAAATGAACAACACTTTATTAGTAGATGCTTGAAATAACAAGTTACAGTACAAAATATAAGCAAAGCAATCACTAGAAAATAATTTGAAAAATACTAAATTAACAAGAATATTTATGAAATAAAAATAACTTTTGTGTAAGTTTTTAATTTTTAAGCTTCGTAATACAAAATGTTTTTATAATTTTTTAAAAAAGATAACAACAATTAAATATTTACAAAATCATTAACAAATAATTAAAAACAGAGCTTAATCGAACTGATCGAACGTTCTCGGCCAATTTGCACGACTCTAATTTTGAAAGAGTAGGCCAGGTAAGAGGGACCACACCGCATCGTTTTCATCCTGTCTAATAATTGATAGCAATGACATCGTACTTACCCAAGAAAAAACTAGCAATAACATTGTCATGGCATCATATGTTGCCATGTGGGGCCCGACACATGTGATTGCATATGCCACGTAGCGGACAATGTGAATTTTGAAAGATTATATAAGAGGGGCCACACCACATCTTTTTCATCCTGTATAATAATTTAAGTAACATTGTTATGGCTATAAATAGCAATAACAGGTTGGAGTAAAGCACAACACAAGCGTGAGGTTCACTAAGAAGGAGTAGAAGTGAGTAGAGAGAAGATTGAAAATGTCATTACCTAGGTTTGTGGTGCTCAAATCAGTCTGCGAGAACAAATACTTGCGTTATATACAGGAAGATGTACAGGTGCATGGGTTTCTCCAGTTCTCCGGAGAGGAGGTTGTGAGCCCATATGCAAAGTTCGAAGTGGAGATGGCAAAGAGTGGGAATGGACTCGTGCACTTAAGATGCTGTTACAATAACAAATATTGGGTGAGGTGGACGCAGAACCATTGGTGGATTGTTGCGGGAGCTGATGAACCTCAGGAAGACCAATCCCAATGGTCATGTACATTGTTCAAGCCAATCTACGTAAATGCGGAAGCTAAAACAGTCCGATTTTTGCACGTCCAGCTTGGACACTATGCATGCTTATGGAGGGCTGCTGCACCCTTTGAATCCTGTTTATTTGCAGGATCGGAAGAGACTGACAAAAGTTTTTGCGATCTCTTCGTAACCGTTGATTGGGAATCACTATTGGTAATGCCTAAACATGTTGCATTCAAGGGCGACAATGGCCGATATCTCAGTGCTCGCTGGATCGAGGATCACCAATATTTGCAGTATGCAGCAAATGATATAGGTGATCCAACAGTTGGAAACGAGATCTTTACCACTAATGAAGGAAGCATCCGTATAAAGTCCGATTACTTTGGTAAATTCTGGAGGCGTAGTCCTAACTGGATATGGGCTGACTCAACCGACACCACCAACAACAACTCCGACACGTTATTTTGGCCAGTCAAAGTTGACGAAAATGTCGTTGCTCTTCGTAACTTAGGCAACAACAATTTCTGCAAGAGACTCACCACTGAGGGCAAGATAGATTGTCTTAATGCCGGAGTTTCCACCATTTCTAAAGAGTCCCGAATGCAGGTGGAAGAGCTTATTATTTCAAGGCAAATCTATAATGTCAATTTTCGACTCCTCGATGCCAGGATTTACAGCCAGAATGTCCTCACAATGGCCACCGGAACTGCCATTAACAGGACCCAAGAAGCCCATAATGCAGAAGTGAAGCTCTCTTATACGGAGACTAAGAGCAGTACTTGGACTTCCAGTGTTTCGTTGAAGCTGGGTGTCAAAACTTCCTTCCAAACTGGCGTTCCATTCATTGCAGAAGGAAAAATTGAAATTTCGGCTGAATTTAGTGGAGGATACCAGTGGGGAGAAACTAAGACGACAACAACTGTAGTGGAGACTGTGTACAAAGTTACTGTGCCACCAATGAAGTTGGTGACAGTGAGTCTGCTAGCAACAACGGGTTCATGTGACGTTCCCTTCTCATACACTCAGCGTGATACCCTTACTAATGGGAAACAAGTTACCTATAACATGGATGACGGCATTTATACTGGCGTCAACTCTTTCAACTTCAAGTATGAGACCAAAGAACAGAATTTATGATGTACTTTAAATGCTACGAATGTTTGTGGGTACCATCGCTATAAACCCTCACGAGACTCCACTCGTCCACTAGGGCTACCTAGGGGTTTAAAAGGCTTGTTGCATGTGCTAAATGCAATCGCGTTCCCTGCGAAAGTGGCATTTTTATTTTTGTTTTCAATAAAGTACAATGCTGTGTATTGTAGTAGCCTTTACTCTTCACTTAGGGACTTCATATTCTGGTTTTACTATATCACTACCTGCACAGGCGCATAGCTGCATATTGCTAAATGATAGTTATGTATGTTGGAGTCCATCTTGAGATGTTGATCGAGAACCTAGTTGCTTTTTCGATGTTTCTTGAAGTCATAGCTAGTTTGTTCACTGTTTGAATTATTTGGTTCAATGTTGGTGAGAGTTTTCTGTGAAAGTTGGTTCCTATGATTTTTTTTGCCTGCTTTAGGGTTAATGTCAGGCCCAACTGATGAGTCCTATTATTATAACATTTTATAACCTTTATTGTAAGATTCAGTAGTTGATTATTCTATTTATTTTGCTCTCATGATCAAATATTACACTCATTTGTGTGGGGCTCAATTGTGGGAGATATGAATTGAATTGCATAACAATTGGATTGGTCTTACATAGACACTTAACAAAATACAGTCAATTGTGGGAGCTATAGCACATCACCAACTTACATAGCCACTTGATAAAATACAGTCCATGAATAATTAATTGCATAAACAAAATCAATTATCAAACTTGGCAGTCTTAGCCCAAGAATTAGACTATATCGCTGGCCCAGGTTGGTCTTCCACTTGTTGCTCATCAAGTTTTTGCAACGGCGCCAAAAACTTGAAGGGTATAAAACGCTAGTATACACTTGCGTGTACAATACCAATGAATATCCCATGGTTAAAAATAATTCCTACAAGGATCAATTTATCAATTACCCACACTATGCCTATCTTAATCTTATTTGATGAAAATCAATGGATGTAGGAAAAACCCCTAAATGTCAATGAAATTGTAAGGTAAATAAACTAGACCCCAAAAACAATAGTTCTGGTAAGGGTGTGTTTCCAGTTGGCTAAAGACTATATTTTTTCTTAAAGCTAGACTTAGTAAGAGTGACATAGCCTTTTAAATCACCCAAGTGGATATCTGTATAATTAGATATACATTTTCAAAATTTGGTGACAATTCTGCCAATTTTTCCAGTTATTGGTAAAATGAAAAAATTGCAAGGAAAAAATGGTCATTTTGAATAAAAAAAACTGATAATTTCCTACATCTTAAGAGAGAATAACATGGAGGAGCGTTATGGAAATATCCAGGGAAAAATCATAGAATAAAATATGTATAAATATATTGATACATGCTAAAATTCAATAAAAAAATAATTTCCAAAGGGACATATAAGCTTTCTAGAGCTCTTGTCCAAGTTCTACTCAATGGCCAAGTGGACCAAAACAGGAAGAGAGTAGAAAAGGGAGAGAGCTAAGAGGAAAGAAGGAGGAGGAGAAGCAAGGATCCAAGAGGCAAAAGCTAGGTAAATAAGTAGAAATCTCTACCTATTCTTGTGTTATAGCTCATGAATCTTCTTCTTAGTCTCCTCAATGTCTTTGAATAGCTATTAGATAAGTAAAACTCAAGGAGGAGGAGGAGGAGGAGGAGAGAAGAAGAAGTGAGAATGAGGTAAGTTGTGGAAACTCTTCAAGATTGATTTGTGACAGTGTTATGGCTGGAAATCTTTATATTTGTAATGATTTTGTAACTGGAGATGTCCAATTTCTAAAGAAAAAATACTGTTCAAATTTTCATCGATTATGATAAAATGATGATCGGATGATTGAACATGTACAAATAAGTGAAAACAAGATGTTTTAAGAGTTGGAATCATGAAAATCCAATTTTCCAAAAAACAAATTGTATATGTTTTGGCCAGGTCAAGAATTATGGGTTAGGGCTGGAATCTTATGTTTTTTATGGTTCCATGATGTTTAGAAGGGAAAACTTGTGCGGGATTCATGTTGATTGTGAAGCATGAAAAGCCCTAAAATGCGAACTGACTATTTTGCCCCCAAAAACCTAAGTTAATGCTGTCAAGGTTAAAACTGTAATTTGAGTTATAAATTGTCTAATATGAGGTCAGAAATGGATTCTCCATGCAAAATTATGTAGGAATACCTCGGGTCATAATTATTGGAGAAGTACAAATTTATACCTGGGGTCGCCATTCGCAAGGCTTCTGTTTCCACACATGAATTATTATGATGGAATTGCAAAATAAGATCTGGATAAAACCATTTTATTTCCTTTTACTCAAAAACCAAGAGCTAAAGATTTAAGCCTTCTTTCTTCAAAACAACAGCAAATCAATTTTTTGAAGGAAGATATTTCTTTTCAAAACACAGAAAAGCAATTGTGCCAAACACAAATTCAACAAAAAATCCAAGATTGCCTTGAGGAAATCCATAAAATAATTTGTTCAGATTTACCAAATTTATTTTGAAACAGGAAAAAACATACTGTCGATTTGCCTTACGAAATGAGATTTTCGGAAACATAAATACTGGCTAACGCACAACTGGTTCAAATGATGACAGAACTTCTTGAAACTTGTAAAAAAAATTCAATAACTTCTTAACAAAAAATTGTTAGTAAAAGTCATAGTCTATGGTCGTGTGCTACTTTTTATGTCAATAGCAATGCAAAAATTGAGCGTGATGCTCCCAAACTTGTAATGAATTATAAACCTTTAAACGAAGGTTTGCAATGGATTCTATATCCAATTCCAAACAAATATGACTTATTAAAACATTTGTATTTTGCAAAAAATCTTTTTAAAATTCGACATGAAATTCGACATGAAATGTGGATTTTGGCATATTCAAATTTCCAAAAGGGATAGGTATAAAACCTCTTTCATTGTACCATTTGGGCATTATGAGTGGAACATTATGTCTTTTGCTTTAAAAATGCCTCTTTTGAATTCCAGAAGGTCATGAACAAGATCTTCAATGACTATAGTCGATTCATCATTATTTATATTGATGATGTTCTGATTTATTCTCATTGGATAGATCAACAGTTTAAACATGTTTACCAATGTATCAAAATTGCAAAAACAAATGGTTTAGCAGTCTTTAGACAAAAAAAATAAGTCTTTTGCAAACAAAAGTGAAGTTTCTTGGTCATTGGATTTACCAGGGAACTATAACTCAAATTGAAAGAGCAATTCAATTTGTTGAAAAATTTTTCAATCAAATCATTGATAAAAATCAATTTCAACAATTTTTGGGATGCTTAAACTACATTGCTAAGTTTATTCCTCACTTTAGCAATTTCATTAAACCACTTCAGTGACGTCTCAAAAATAATCCTCTTCCATGGACGGATGTTCATTCAAATGTTGTTAAGCATATTAAACTACAGGTTAAGGAGCTTCCTTGTCTTGGCATTTCTAATCCTTCTGCTTTCGAAATTTTTGAAACAGATGCTTCAAACATCGGTTGTGGTGGCATTCTCAAACAACAGATAGACAAAAAAGAAAAAAGTTATTTCTTTTACATCCACACATTGGAATATTGCAAAGCAGAATTATTCCACAATTAAAAAAGAAATTTTGTTCATTGGAATATGCTAGCAGAATTTTCTTTTACAATCCACACATTGGAATATGCTTAAACTACATTGCTAAGTTTATTCCTCACTTTAGCAATTTCATTAAACCACTTCAGTGACGTCTCAAAAATAATCCTCTTCCATGGACGGATGTTCATTCAAATGTTGTTAAGCATATTAAACTACAGGTTAAGGAGCTTCCTTGTCTTGGCATTTCTAATCCTTCTGCTTTCGAAATTTTTGAAACAGATGCTTCAAACATCGGTTGTGGTGGCATTCTCAAACAACAGATAGACAAAAAAGAAAAAAGTTATTTCTTTTACATCCACACATTGGAATATTGCAAAGCAGAATTATTCCACAATTAAAAAAGAAATTTTGTCAATTGTTTTATGCATTTCCAAATTGCAATCTGATCTTTTATACCAAATGCTTTTAGTTTGTATTGATTGTAAATTTGTAAAGGATGTCTTGCAAAGAGATGTTAAAAACTTTGCTTCAAAACAAATTTTTGCCATATATATAAACAAAATGATTTGATATATAATTTGAAAATATTTTATAAAATAAAAAAATCATTAAAATAAAAACATAGGAGAAAAAACTTATACTTCAGCTGAAAGAACGAATTAAAACTTTACAAAGAGGACGACTTAAAAAATTTATTTAGACGAGTATTTTTCCCCCTTCCTTTATATGCCATGGATTAGTTTTCTCCTAAAATAACGGCAAAAAATTAAAAAAAATTATTTTTTTCATTTAGAAAGGTGAAACAAAATACTTTGAATATAATTTTTGCATCCATATATCTTATCGGGCATCAAAAAGACAATAAATGAGGGAAACACTCATTTTTCACGTAAAGAGAAGCTCAAAATTTGCGTCTTATATCCACAAGGTGACATTATAGATAGTAGCTCTTTTTTCAAGAATTGTATGTCCATCATCAAAACAGAAAATCTCTTAGCAAAAACCTCTTTGATTGGCGTTGTCATGGATGGTTCGTGCAATATTGTTGTGTTCATTTTCGTTCGGTTACTTACCTTATCAAATGTTGATTTATACGTTCACAAAGAATCCTCTCAGGTTCAATGCATTCCAAATGAGCGAGATGCCTTCCTTAAGATGAAGTTTCATCTCTCTGATCTTTCAAATAGACTTGCCTCTTGGTCTCCTCATACACATTAAATTGCGGCAACTGGGCTTTATTGTTTGCCACAACATTACAGGTCATGTTCTTGAGCTTCACCGCACAACTCCACCTCTTTTTAAGTTTGATGGCAAGACTATATATGTGACATTAGTGTTTGGTGGTGAGGTACATCCTTCTTTGCTTGACTTGAAGCATTTGAATTATTTGTATTTAAGCGATAATGATTTTGGAGATATGCAGATTCTTAACTTTCTTGGCTTAATGACAAGCTTGACATATCTTAACCTATCTGATATTGGGTTTGGTGAAAGCATTCCTCTTCAAGTTTGGAATCTTTCCAATCTCATTATCTTGACCTTGGAGGCAATGTTATGGAAGGAAGCATCCGCATCAAATTGTAAGCTCTCCAATTTGCAGTATCTTGATCTGAGGTAATAAATTTAATGGAATCATTCCTCATCAAATTGGAAATCTCTCCAATTTGCACTATCTTAAGCTCATCCGTAAACTCATCCATGTAAAGCTGTCCAATACCTTTGATTGGTTGCAGGTTCTACAATCACTTCCCTCTTTGAGACAGTTGCCCTTGTTAGCATGTGATTCACCCATCACTAGGAACCATCCACCTTAAACTTCTCATCTCTTCTTGTCTTACATATTTCTGTTTTGATTTTGGCACTTCATTGATCCCTAATTGGATATTTCAACTGAAAAAAATTAGTTCAACTTCAATAAGATAGTTTTGATTTACAAGATTCCATTGTAGAAGATGTTCAAAACTTGACTCTCCTTTAATATTTTGATTTATCTCAAAAGTAGTTCAACTCTTTCTGTCCCTGATTAGTTGTACATTTTGAATTATTTAAAGTCTCTCATTCCCTATCACAACTCTTTTGTTGGTACAATTTCTCGTGACGTAGGAAATTTGATTTCTCTTGTTACACTTGATTTGACTTGCAACATTTTGGAAGGGCCGATTCCAATTTCTGTGGGTAATCTTTAATTTGCAACTTGAAAAAACTGGTTGCAGGGTGTGTTTCCCAAGCACTAGAGATTTATTATGAGTGGTTTTCATGAATCTGGCACTGATCATATTGGTGTTTTCAAAATCTTGTTGAACTTGATCTCCATTCAAGGTCCAATAGATAATTTATTGGGAAATCTCGAGTTTTAAACGATATAGTTTATTGGAAAATCTCGAGTCTTTTAAACTATCTTGATCTTTCTGAAAATTTCATTCAAGATCCAATAGATAGCTCATTTGGAAATCTTGAATCTTTAAAATATCTTGATCTATCTAGCAATGCCATCCTAGGTGCACTTCCTAACTTATTAGGAATTCTAAAATCGTTGATATATCTTTGTCTTTAGAAAAACATTATTAACAATCCAGTTCCTATATCTCTGATGTTTATTAGTCTCTTTGAAAATCAACATGATAGAAACCCTTTTGAAATTCTTGCATCACCTCTAAATTGAATTTCCTTTCTTTGGGATACAATCTCTTTCTAGAAGCTGTCAAAGAAGCCCGCCTTTTGAAATTTTCCCATTTGCAAAGATTCTAGGCACTAAAAAACCAAATCATTCTAAAAATGAACCCTAGTTGGAAAACGTCTTTACAATTTTTGGAGGTGTTATGTAATGTCCCAAATTTTGATCAATAAGTGTCAAGTGGCCATTATGGTATTTCATGATAAAATAATATGTAAGGTGGCAAAACGAAGTCAATAAGGTCACACATGACAAAATAGTTGTTCTTCAAGATAGTTGGTGAATGTCTTGTTAAAGCAGTCGAATTGTGTGACAATTAGTAAATGACCTCAAAAAATTCTGAAATTTTCCAAAATGAAATTATACATGATAAATTTTAATTTGATAGTTCATATGGAATTTTTGGAATTGTATACAACGAGAACGGAATTTTTGAATTTTGCCCAGCGAATTTGACGTGTTTCTGGAGCAGACCTAAACAATAAAACTTCTGGGAATGGTGAGATTCCAATTGGCTAAAGGTTATATTTTTCCCTACACATAGCCCTTGGAACAACCACTATTGGATATCTAGACAATTATACATAAATTTTTAAATTTTGATGACAAATCTGCAAGTTTTTCAAGTATTACGAAAATTACAAAGACAAAATGGTTATTTTAACCAAGCAAATGTAATCTGAGTATTTTATTAAATAAATGCAAAAAGAGGGGACAGATGGAGCATGCAAAAATTATTATATAATTATATGATGGCTTATGTAATAAATAAGACAAGGACCTATTAGGAAATTAGAAGTATAGTCTCTAGAAATCTCTCAAAAATTTGCTTCCTTGTTTATTTAAGCCCAAAGTCGACCATAAGAAGAAGAAACAAGAAGAGGAAGAGTGCTAGAGAGAAAAGGAGAAGGTGAAGAGAAAGAAGGGACCTATAGGTCGAAATCTCTGCTCAATCTTGTGTTATTGTACCAGAAACCTCTCCTTAGCCTCCACATTCTCTTGGGTTAGTCATTCAACAAGTAAAAACTTCAAGGAGGAAGGGGAAACATTTCGGCCAAGCTAGGGAAAAAGGAGGAAGAGCAGGGTATGTTGTTAGAACTTTGATATTCTTGATGAAAACTGAGTTGAGGTGAATCTCTGGCTGGTTATTTGTTGTTTCTGGCAATCTTTGTATATTTGGGATGCCCAATTTTGGAGGGGGAATGCAGCCCAAATTTCTATTGATTATGTTAAATTTGAGATTTTGTGGTTAAACAAGTGAATACAAGTAAAAGAGAATGTTCTAGGAGTTAGAATCATGAAAATATGATTTTTCTCAAATTTCTTGTGAGTTTCGGCCAAGAAGAGAAATAGGGGATAGAGCTGGAATTTCATGATTCTAATGGTTCAGGAAGTTTAGAAGGGAAAATTATGCGGGGGTTCATGTTGAGTACAAAGTATGAAAAGCCGGATTGTGAAATGACAATTTTGCCCTTAAAATCCCAAGTTAGGGCTTTCAAGGGTAAATCTACAATCTGGGCTGGAATTTGTTTATTCTGAGGTTAGAGATGAATTCAATATGCAAAATTATGTAGGACTAGCCCAAGTTATAAGTTTTGGGAAAGTACAAAAAGACCGCGGGTATAAGAGGGGGCGGGCAGGGTCCCAGGGTCATTTTGATAAATATGCAATTTTGGGCTAAGATAATCAAATTGTAAATCTAGAATAAAGTGTGGATGAGGAATAGCTCATTTACAATTACTTCAGAAAATTATAGGATCTGATAATTGCCCAAGCCGGATGATACGTTAAAGGACAGATAGCAGCTAGGCATTGGAAAGGAGTACAGGTAGTAACTTTATCTTTCATATTCTATGTGAATGTTTATATGCAATGATTACCATTATCTATTTAGGACTTGTTTTACCTTCACTTTCTAAAACCTAGATTGGTTTCAAAACTTAGGACTTATTGTGGGATTTTGGATAGTGTTGAGGTATGCTTATTTCCAATTCATGGATAGGATTTGGTATAAATTGCATCCTCGTTGCAAGTACTGAAAAGAAATCGAGGCCAAATCTGGATTTGGAAGGTTAGTTTTTTTTAGAAAATGAGTGATTTATTATCTCTCTTGTAATCCTATTGTGCTTTTCTATGATGAGGCAATGGAAGAACAAACTACTTGTGAAATGTTGTTTAGTTCAACTATGAATATCACGTCATTGTATGATATATTTAATGTGATGAAGTTGTTTTTCTTTCAGTAGATGTATTATGGATCAATCTAAGCATGTAGCATATAACTGTAACCTAATTAAGACACATGCCGATTCGATCATCCCGGTAGAAGATCGAGGCAGATATCCAACATCCATATATATACTCTTGCTGGGCTTTTTAACCAGAGTTTGAAATTATAATGACCTTGATCCTTTTTATAAGAATCTACTTAGGGTTATCTGAGCACTTAATGTGTTTTTACCATTTTTGACTCTAGTTAATTCTATTATCTCTGCTCATCTTTTTCTCCGTACTAAACTCTCTTTCATCTTTCTCACATTACTACCCTATTTTTCTCTTGTACTTGAAAAAATGAACATATTTATCAAATAAATAAGGTGTGTGCAAAAAAAGTTGGGAAAAAAATGTATTAATGGTAATAAAGTGACAAGAGCATTAAAATTGTCAATTTTAGAATCTACATGTTCATGAAAATATATGAGATATATTATGAATCAAGCTACCTCCTCCCAAGAAAAGGGTATACCCTGGAGAAATAACAAGTAGCATTATATATCCATGAGATTCATATATTTGGAAATGGATGCTAAAAAGGAGTACCCTGGCTAAAGTCAGAATCATTTTGAACTTCCTTCCCAACTTTTCAGTTCTATGGACTATGGTTATACAAGTTTATATTCACCAAGATGTTACATCAAGAATTCGAAGCTACGGTTCTGTAATTTCAAACACATGCATTTTGCGATTTTTCTACATGAATCAACCACGTAATAATGATGTGTTATTATTAATATTCAATTTCATAGTTGTACGTAAATTAATATATTGTCACGATACAAGGCATAAAACTTGGGCTTGGGATTAAATCAATTCAATGTGTATTCCAAATCATCAAAAAGCTACAAAAAAAAAAATCAAAGGGGTCTATATGTTAGGATTTAAGTAGTAGACCCTTGAAATATTTGATATAAAGTTTGAATAAAGAACGAGGAACTTCAATGAAAAGAAATTTTTATTTGAAATCGAAGAGATGAAATACACTAACTTTTGCATTTATCTCACATACTCAAGTTCTTCACTTACACACACTTTACTTTATTCTCTCAACTCACTCAATTCAGCTCATACTCACCCACAATGTATAGTTTTCGACCTCCTTAATGAATGGTGGAGATCAATTTAATCATACGATTTACATTTTATATCTAAAAATTTCTATACAAGCCTAAAAATATTATATACTTTCTAGATTTTTCTATGTTATTCTAGAATGGAATAGTCTCCATAAGCTTCCAGAACCTTCCAGAGGCTTTCACAATATTCTAGAACCTTTTAGAATATTCTAAAGCCTTCGATGATATTCCAGAATATTCTGAAGGAGAGAGTTGTTGGTTATTTAATACATAACCAACACGACTAAGTCTTTGTGAATATAACTTCTGGAAAGAATTTTCAAGTCGCAGAGCTTTCTAATATTAGAGATTGGAATTTTCCTCTCTAGATGATTATCAAACAAAGCAAGATGATCAAGAGAAATTTTCCGATGTATTGAGAAATATTGCTAGCCATGTGACAAAAGCTATACAACCATTAGGGAGTAGAAGAGTCAAACAAATTTTCATATAAATTAAAAGTGGAGTTAGGCTTTGAATACCCTCAAAGATTGATCCGAGAAAATTATTTGATAAACCCAAGTTTTCAATTGGAATATCCAATTTTGAACTGGTGAAGGACCAATGAAGTAAGAATTAGATAGGTCAAGGATAGCTAGATATGAATTGGTAAACAAAGCAGAGGAAATGGATAAGTTTGTGATGGTAAAAGATGTTTTTTATGATTGGTGTTACACGATATCTGTTGCGTATACTTATAAAACAGGAAAGCAAAAAAGTAATACCAAAATAAAAAAGAAAAAAATAGAGAATAGTTACAAAGAGAATCAAAATAAAGAGGAAAAGAGAGAATAAAAAAATAGAGAATAGTTACAAAGAGAATCAAAATAAAAGTTCGCGGGCTAGTTTTTTTTTTATTGTTAAAAATAAAGCATTTTATATTTTTTAATAGGTAGAAGATCATGTTTTAATAGCTTTAAATATTGCTTCAAACATTATTATTTCATCTTAAATGCAGCTTGCTTTGAAGATTATTGATTATATATTATGTTTTTGTAATGTAAACATTGTTGATTATTTTTTTTAGAGATGTATTGTATTTTTCTTTCAAATGATTAAATGGGCTTGGTAAATTTTATGTACATTTGTTATCTTGTTTTTTGAAAAAAACTTCACCCAAAAATAAAAAAAATTAAAAATATGGCAAGCTAGCGAGCTACCATAGCGAGCTCATGCTGCCATTTAAATAGCCCGTATAAGGTCGAGCCAAACAAACCAAACCCGTTGGACAAGCAGGTTGAGGCAGGTTGACACACAACCCGCGAACTAGCCCGTATTACCGGTATTGGCCCACACCAAGTCTTTTTCATCGTATACTTTTAGCTATTCCAATAATTCGTGAAAGTTTCAATGTAATAAATACAATAAATTTAATACTCGTGATTATTCTATTTGCTTGAAGTTTGACATCTCTCTATATACATCACATTATATTCCACGATTAAATTTAACAATTTGATTGTTTAGTTAGAAGTAACTTTAGGTACATTAAATGGTAAGTTATAATTATAATTTACACTTTGTAATATAAAAATTTTGGTGACATAAGTTGGTATATCACCATCAAAAAGTACCCTTCATAATATATAGAATGCATCTTTCATAAATTACACATATTTTATTTTTTATTTTTTAAATATGCAATATGATTAATATATAAATACAAAAAATTAATATATTATTCAAAAAGTTGTATCAAAAAATTATCACTTTATAGCCACGAGCTGGCCTTTTTAGGCCCCTATACATTTTTTTTCTTTTTTTAAAATTAGTTATATGATGATGATGATGATGATATTATTATTATTATTATTATTATTGATTTTTTATAGTTTGTTAAAGTTGTTATCTTTTTTAGAATTAAATTTCATAAGAATATCTTGTACTAAGAATCGTAAAAATTAAAAATATATAGTAGATATTTCTTTTTTTATAAGTATTCTTACCAATTTTGCTTTTTTAACTTATTTTCTGGTGATTTTTTTGCAATATTTATGTGTTAAATTAAGGCTTTCATTGTTATAATTTTAAAAAAATTAAAAAAAAATAAAAATTGTTAAAATAGCTTCCGCTTTGGCGCTTTCACATTTATGCTTACCATTGGGCCTTAAAAAAATAATTGTTTTCCTTTAGTCGGGTCTAAAAAGGGCTTCCACACCTGACCCACATACTCTCATGTGGGCCTTTAAGAAACGGTAATTTTTCTTATTCCAAGTCTTAAAAAAATTGTCCTTTTAAACCATAGCCTGTTAAGAGTAGGTAACCCTAAATTTGGTTCAAGATGACAATAAGGCATCATTATTTGCCTTGTGGGGCTCGGCACACGTGATTACATATACCAATGAAAGAGGAACATGATTTCACAAGATGAATGTAGAAAATATGAACTTGAAAAGGGTTTGCAAAAATTTTGGTTCAGAGAAACAAGGAACAAAAAAATTAGACCAGATAATGAAACAATCATGATACATGTTTAAGGATTAATGGGTCAATCAAGGTCTAATTGGTGGTTGGATTGGCCATATCAAAATATTATATTTTATTAGGGGCAATATATATATATAAATTTTTTCTTAAACTTCCATAGATAAAAATGATATCTTATTTTATATAATTATGATATCCTTTTAAATAATTTGTTTTATCACCTTTTTTTCTCTTACATTTATTCCTTTTTAACCTACTTTTATCTTCATCTTGATGTTCAACATTTCATGTTCCCTTAAAAAATAGCACAAGATAGTAGTTAGAAGAATAAGAAAAATGTATTGTGACAAACAAAAATAAATAAATAAATGTGACCATTATCATCAGTTGAACCATTTATTTTTCAAGTTCCAATCGGTTCACGGTCTAATAGTTGAACTAAACCAAATCACTGATCGGTCACTAGCTCAACGGGTTGAACTGATCGATCTGATCCCCTTTGTTGTTCACTATAGAGAAATCAAGAGAACTATTTTGTTGGTTGAAAAATTAGGATTTATGAAGACCATAACTTGCAAGATTTTTGTTTTATGGAGTGATTCTTTTAGTAACATTAAATGGTAAGTTATAATTAAAAATTACACTTTATAATATAGAGTTGTAACTTTATAATATGAAACAGTAAATTATGAATAATTTATGTAATATTTTTAAATATGCAATATGAATATAAAAATATAAAAAAAGTAATATGAGGATCCTTATCCCTTATCCCTTCTTTTCTTTTGGCCGATAGTGTCCGGTGAGATGATTCCACCTCTCAATGGGTCTACCATTTTTCTTTTTCCTTTTGTTTTTCTTTTGCTTTCTGCTTTTCTAGAGAATGGCAAATTGTAGGACCCAAGATGAATTAGATATCATTGAGGATGTAGGTGCTTTGATTAGTATCATATTCTAATTGGGAGAACATATTTTGGTAAATTACTCAGCTAAATCCTCACATTGAAAGACAGATCCCATTGAGGTTATATTTAGCAGTACTGAACAGAGCAGAGAATTGTCAAAAGTGTAATACTACCTTCTATCCTTAATATAAGATACAATTAACATTTTTAGGAAGATCAAAGAAGATAAATAAATATTCGATAATAACATACATTCTGAAATACTCATATGTATATTATTAGCTCGTATATATATCAATTTATATGTCAAATTAGTTTGAAAAGAAATAATAAATACACTGGTTAATTAATTTGTTTAATCTCCCTAAAAAGATCAAACGTGTTTGATATTAAGGAAAGAGAGGGAAATATAATAGGAAAATGGTTGAGATGTTATCCAGATAAGACAAATGGGGAGGCAGGATTCCATTGGTGGAGGAGGCCTGCTTCACTTCATCCCAATCCATACTCTCCATATCTTTCCTCTTTATTTTCATTATATTCCAAAATTATCTTGAGAGATGTAAGCTCCAAATTACTGTAATGATATTTGAGAGAGAATGTTTGACTTCAGTATGGTTGCGAGGTTCGATATTATATATAATGTATTTCCTCCAAAAGGTTCCGATTGGCAGCTTCTGTCTTGCTTTCTCTTGTTAATTAGATCTACAAGTTTATAAACCTAGAAATATCAAGTATTAAAAGCCAAACCCACCTCTGAAAAAGGTTGAAGCAAATGATTAAAAGTTAATGACTCAAATTGGATTCAACACATGGATCAGATCATATCAATGCATTATTGAGAATAGATGTAATGTTTTGATACACACATATCTCACACATAACACAACTGTTTACTTGTAGTAATAACAAAATGCATTATTGAGAACAGATATTTATTTTTGCAATAATTCAAGAGTTACAAAGTAACAAATTAATGGAACTAAAAAATATAAATAATTAGTGGTAGGTTGACTTAGTAATTTAAAAAATAAAAGTAAGAAATCCTCAATAGATGACAAAATGAAAGAATAACTTCAGTTAAAAGTAATATAAATCCACTAAAGCTAAGCATAAAAGAATCAGAATGTTTTTAAAAAATAAACATGATTCGGGTTACCATAATCACACAACGGGTCAAAAATTTTCAGGTTGATTCATTGTATTAAAGGGACAAGCCAGCGAGAGAATCTATCTTTTCTTTCTTTCTTTCTTTCTTTTTCTTTTTCATTTTGGAAACTTGTAGCAAGGCTTCCAACAACTTAGATTGATTCTGAAGAGAACAAGAAGGACGGTATCCAAAGTTGTTGATCTTCAATTTGCTCTATTCATGTCAATGCTACATTTAAACTTGATACTTTATTTGAATATGACGGCTGGCTTTAGTGCACAATTTGCTCATTTCATTCTTAAAGAGTCACAAGAGGTTGGTAAAATCCCCACCCCACCCCCCCCCCCCGCCCACATAAAAAAACACAATTTGAGGCTCCCGCGGACTTAGAATCCTGATTCAAGGGGTGCAATTTATTTTTTGAGAAGATAAGTTAGATTTATTTTTCATATCTTTTGAGAAGAATTTGAACAAAAAATTTAGTGGGTTCAAAATTAGCAAATGAGTTAATGCAAAATATATCATATAGTACTAATATATACCTAATTTTTTGAAAGTTAGGGGTGTTGCTGAACCCGTTGAAATACACGTAGATCCGCCCTGGAGAGTCCCACCAAGGTTCACACTTCTGAATTCTTTCATGTGGCTATGGGCATCTTATTTCCATCTAAATACTTATTCATTATTCCTAAAGTCCTTTCTTATTCTTTTAATGGTTATGAAGCAAGGGATTCTATGAGGGTTAATGACGAAAAGAATTTTTTTAATATTCTCCTCAAAGATTTGGATTTATATGGTCTGAATTACTTATATATATATATATATAGACAAATTGATAAACTTTGGGTTATAAGGGTGTGAATTTTTACATTAAAAAATTAATTAAATTTGTAATGGTTTTGTAATCGCTAATAAATTCTGGCTGTAAAATTTAAAAGTAGTAGCAAATAAAATTTAAAATTTTGGTGCATCTTTTAGTAGTGGTTAGTGAACCGCTGCACATTCTATTTAAAATTTTTGAAAATAAATATCCCGCAAACATACTATTTTTGTAAATATAATGTTTTAAAATAATTTCATATTTAAAATTTAATAATTTTATTCAATTAAATTGAAATTGAGCAATAAATGTATTTGTTATTAATTTTTTAATATTAAAGTAGAAATGTTAATATCAAATATATGTTAAGTTTTGAATCATTAAGGTCATATTTTGAATTAGAAGAGAAATGTTGATAATGAAGTTATAGATAGAGAATAGTAGGTATTAAATATCCAATAAACCTAAAATAAAGATAACTAAGTAACATTTAAAATAATCATTAAAAGTTAAAAAGAAAGAATGTGTAGGTTGATATGAAGATTAAAATAAAGAAGATAGAATAAGGATGATAAAGAGTGAAGCAATAAATGAAACGAGAGAATGAGGATATTTAGAAGATGTCTGTCTGATTCAGTAGCGGTTTACGCAATATATTTGTAGCAGTTTGCATTTATAGCGTTTTTATTTGAATTTGTATAGGTTATAGAATCGCTATTAATTTTAAATCAAATTTTCTAAAATTTGAAATTTAAATTTGTAGATGTTTATGCAACAATATTTGTAGTAGTTTCATTTGAATTTGAAATGGTTACATAAGTGCTACTAATTTTAAATCAATTTTTTTTAAAAAAAATATTTTCACAATTTTAATTTACGGCGATTTAGTTATATAAAACCACTGCAAATTAATATTACTATTTTGGTGCGTACATGCCGCCATTCGGTGCCAACGTGATTCTAAATTAGTAGCGGTTTTATTACAATAAAACCACGATTAAGTTTTTTTCTAGCGTACTTGGTTGAAATGACTGCAAAATTGTAACGGTTTGACTTAAAACCGCTACAAAAATAATACATTGTAGCGTTTTTTTAAAATCGCTGTAAAAAAAGCTGCTGTAAATTGAACTTTTTTGTAATGACAGAGCCAACCCTTCATGGGTCGTGGTCTAAATGGGCCGGTCTTTTTAGACTCGATTCAAGGAAGACACTTTTTTTTTGGAAGCCCGGCCCGTGAACAATAACGGTTAAGGCCAGCAACGTGCTTTTTTAACAATAAGGGTTATGGCGTCATATGTTGCCTTGTGGGGCCCGACACATGTGATTGCATATACCACGTGGTGCACAATGTGAATTTCTAAGGAGTATATAAGAGGACCACACCACATCTTTTTCATCCTGTATAATAATTAAAGTAACATTGTTGTGGCTACAAATAGCAATAACAGGTCGGGTTAAAGCACAGCACAAGCGGGAGGTTCACTGAGAAGGAGGAGAAGTGAGTAGAGAGAAGATTGAAAATGTCATTACCAAGGTTTGTGGTGCTCAAATCGGTCTACAACAACAAATACTTGCGTTATATTCAGGAAGATGTACAGGTGCATGGGTTTCTCCAATTCTCCGGAGAGGAGGTTGTGAGCTCATATGCAAAGTTCGAAATGGAGATGGCAAAGAGTGGGAATGGACTGGTGCACTTAAGATGCTGTTACAATAACAAATATTGGGTGAGGTGGAAACAGAACCATTGGTGGATTGTTGCGGGAGCTGATGAACCTGAGGAAGACCAATCCCAATGGTTATGTACGTTGTTCAAGCCAATCTACGTAGATGCGGATGCTAAATCAGTCCGATTTTTGCACGTCCAGCTTGGACGCTATGCATGCTTATGGAGGGCTGCTGCACCCTTTGAATCCTGTTTATTTGCAGGATCAGAAAATCCTGACAAAGATTCGTGCGATGTCTACACAACCGTTGATTGGGAATCACTACTGATAATGCCTAAACATGTTGCATTCAAGGGCGACAACGGCCAATATCTCAGTGCTCGCTGGATCGAGGGACACCAATATTTGCAGTATGCAGCAAATGATATAGGTGATCCAACAGTCGGAAACGAGATCTTTACCACTAATGACGGAAGCATCCGTATAAAGTCCGATTACTTTGGTAAAATCTGGAGGCGTAGTCCTAACTGGATATGGGCTGACTCAACCGACACCACCAATAACAACTCCGACACGTTGTTTTGGCCAGTCAAAGTTGACGACAATGTCGTTGCTCTTCGTAACTTAGGCAACAATAATTTCTGCAAGAGACTCACCACTGAGGGCAAGACAAGTTGTCTTAATGCTGGAGTTTCCACCATTTCTAAAGAGGCCCGAATGCAGGTGGAAGAGCTTGTTATTTCAAGGCAAATCTATAATGTCAATTTTCGACTCCTCGATGCCAGGATTTACAGCCAGAGTGTCCTCACAATGGCCACCGGAACTGCCATTAACAGGACCCAAGAAGCCCATAATGCAGAAGTGAAGCTCTCTTATACAGAGACTAAGAGCAGTACTTGGAATTCCAGTGTTTCGTTGAAGATGGGTATCAAAACTTCCTTCCAAACTGGCGTTCCATCCATTACAGAAGGAAAAATTGAAATTTCGGCTGAATTTAGTGGAGCATACCAGTGGGGAGAAACTAAGACGACAACAACTGTAGTGGAGACTGTGTACACAGTTATTGTGCCACCAATGACGGTGGTGACAGTGAGTCTGCTAGCAACAACGGGTTCATGTGACGTTCCCTTCTCATACACTCAGCGTGATACTCTTACTAATGGGCAACAAGTTACCTATAACATGGATGATGGCATTTATACTGGCATCAACTCTTTCAACTTCAAGTATGAGACCAAACAAGAAAATTTAAATGCTACAAATGTTCGTGGGAACCATCGCTATAAACCCTCACGAGACTCCACTCGTCCACTAAGGCTACCTAGGGATTGTTGCATATGCTAAATGCAATTGCGTTCCCTGCGAAAGTGGCATTTTTGTTTTTGTTTGCAATAAAGTACAGTAATGTGTTTTGTAGTAGCATTTACTCTTCACTTGGGGACTTCATATTCCGGTTTTACTGTATCAATACCTGCATAGGCGCATAGCTGCATATTGCTAAATGATAGTTATGTATGTTGGAGTCCATCTTGACATGTTGATCGAGAACCTAGTTGCCTTTTCGATCTTTCATGAAGTCATAGCTAGTTTGTTCAGTGTTCGAATTATTTGGTTCAATGTTGGTGAGAGTTTTCTGTGAAAGTGGGTTCCTATGATTTCTTTTGCCTGCTTTAGGTTAATGTCAGGCCCAACTGATGAGTCCTATTATTATTGTATTTTATTACCTTTATTATAAGATTTAAGACTTGTTTGGATAACCCGTTTGGACATTCAAAAGATATTCCTGCACTTATCGAGACAAAATTCCTCTCACATATTTACGTCGAAATCTGTGTCTGTTCTCCCAACGGATTTACCAAATAAGCCTTTAGTAGTTGATTATTCTATTTATTTTGCTCTCATGATCAAATATTACACTCATTTGTGTGGGGCTCAATTGTGGGAGATATGAATTGAATTGCATAACAATTGGATTAAACCCAATCAAGCTTGTCACCTAAATGATCATGAGTAAAAGTCACCCATTGGGCCTGGAAGAGAAGTTCATAGCGTTGGATCAAAGGAGATCCCAACTCATCTGCCCCATTTGAAGAGGAAACTTCTTAAAGTATCTAGCAAGGTGGCAGCACAAAAGAGGATCAAAGAGGAGAAATCATGCAAGTAAATAAAGTGCTGACTTTGTAAAGAAGGAAAGAATCCCAAATTAAGCTACTTGCATAAATTTTTGGTAATTTATTGGCCATCCAATCAAACATGGATGGCTAGATCAAGCAAGGAGGCATCTTCTTCTATTTAAAGGTATTTTATGCAAAGCTTCGGAGGGTTCAGTTTTAGAGTTTTGGACTTGAATTGGGAGAGAGCACTCTTGTTCTTGTGTTAGGCACGATCTAAAGAGCTTGGAGGAGAAAAGTTTGGGTTATTGTGGGAGTATAGAACTAGGAGTTCAGAGAAGCCTAGCTTCTTCTACACCTTTTCATCTTCTTATCTTTTATTTTTAAACAATTTTCGTGTTTCATGTGTTATTCAATTAAAGTTGTTATTTTTCTTACGATGATGTGTTTCTAATTCCTTGGTTAGGGCTAGCAATGGAACTAGGATGAACAGTTAGAGTTTCCGATCCAGTGCTTCGTGATTTCTTTAGAGATCACTTCTTCATCACCTAATTATGTGAAAGGGTTTGGGTCATCAGTCTAGAAATAGATAATTCAACACCCTAGGTTCACATCTATAACCCATAGGTGCAAGGCTTTAGGCTTAGATTCATTCATCCTCTTCATTAGATATGTGACATATAGGGCCCGTTTGGGAATGGTAAAGATGTTCTTTTACAAAAGTCGAGGTAAATATGTGGAGGAGATTATTTCATTTTGCGAAAAATACTTTTAAACGTGCGTTTGACTTTTCCAAACGTTATCACAAACAAGCCCATAATCTTGTACAAAGAAGTGCTTTTGAGTACTATGATGGATGTTGAATCTTATTGAACGTCTTAATAATAATCTAGAGGTAGATATGGCATAGGTTGGGTGAAGATCTAATCACTTAGACATAAGGGTTAGACAATTTAATAGGCATTTATTTGTTAATCTTTAGGTTTCAAGAAAGTAAGGATTGGGAGGCTATTAATTAGGATTTGCTATGGAAGTTGTGAAACACTGACGCCTTGAATCATCAAAGTCTTTCCTCAGACAGGTTACT
This sequence comes from Vachellia pachyceras, assembly GCA_025593235.1. NCBI lineage: Eukaryota > Viridiplantae > Streptophyta > Magnoliopsida > Fabales > Fabaceae > Vachellia > Vachellia pachyceras. The sequence goes on along the minus strand of JANTPZ010147865.1, from coordinate 9,915 downwards.
TGATTTGCTTGATCTCTAATTCTTGCCTTGTTTAATTCAGTTTTTCTTTTATTATCCTCCTCATATTTCGGTTACCCCAAATAGAATTAATTTAAGATAATTTTAGTAATTAAATGTTGTAGCAATTCCTTGTGGGTTTGATATCTCGGAATACCACAATGTTACAATTGATAGTGTATACTTGCACTAACGATTGTTAGGGTTTGGTGAAAGCATTCCTCTTCAAGTTTGGAAACTTCCCAATCTCATCTATATATCTTGACCTTGGAGCTGGCAATGTTATGGAAGGAAGCATTCCGCATCAAATTGGAAAGCTTTCCAATTTGCAATATCTTGATCTCAGAGATGATGAATTTAATGGAATCATGCCTCGTCAAATTGGAAATCTCTCCAATTATTTCCAATTGGAGAGATTGTAATATATCTTCCAAAACCTGAACCAATGGGCAAACTCAAATACCTGAAGATAATTAGAAAGATGAAGATCTTTCTGAACCATTTTTAAATCTGATTTCAAAAATAAAAAGTTCAGAAGTTCTGTATCAAGGCAAAGATAATCATTAATAATGATCTTTTTAAGAACAAACTGTTTTGTTTGACACATGGGCTGATTTTAATAGTTTTAGAGAAGGAATCATTCCTACAAATATATTGAAAAAACAACCGAAAGTCACATTTGAACGTCAGATATAAGGTTTCAAACGTTGTTATTGAAAATGAAGGTTTAAAGATTAAAACTCCATTTGTTTTAGTCAAAGATGTGGGAACCCAAGTTATTCTTGGATCACCATTCGCAAGGCTATTGTTTTCACACATAAATCATTGTGCTGGAATTTCAAAATAATATCTGCGTAAAACCATTTTATTTCCTTTTACTCAAAAACCCAGAGTTAAAGAATTAAGCCTTCTTTCTTCAAAACAACAGCAAATCAATTTTTTGAAGATATTTCTTTTCAAAACATAGAAAAGCAATTGTGCCAAACAAAAATTTAACAAAAAAAATCCAAGATTGCCTTGAGGAAATCCATAAAACAATTTGTTCAGATTTACCCAATGTTTTTTTGGAACAGGAAAAAACATAGTGTCGATTTGCCTTACGAAATGAGTTTTTCTGAAATGCAAAATACCGCGAAGGCGCAGCTGATTCAAATGATGATAGAACTTCTTGAAACTTTAAAAAAAAGTTCAAGAACTTCTTGTGCTACTTTTTATGTCAATAACAACACAAAAATTGAGCGTGGTGCTCCCAAACTTGTAATCAATTATAAATCTTTAAACGAAGGTTTGTAATGGATTCCATATCCAATTCCAAACAAATATGACTTACTAACATCTATATTCTGCAAAAAAAATTCAAAATTTGGCGTGAAACGTAGATTTTGGCACATTCAAATTTCTAAAAAGGATAGGTATAAAACCTCTTTCATTATACCATTTGGGCATTATGAGTGGAACATCATGTATTTTGGCTTCAAAAAATGCCCCTTCTGAGTTCCAGAAGATCATGAAAGATCTTCAATGACTATAGTTGATCCATCATTATTTATATTGATGTTTTGATTTATTCTCATTCGATAGATCAACATTTTAAACAAGTTTACCAATTTATCAAAATTGCAAAAGCGAATGGTTTAGCAGTCTTTAGACAAAAAATAAGTCTTTGCAAAAGTTAAGTTTCTTGGTCAGTCGATTTATTACGAAACTATAATTGAAAGAGCAATTCAATTTACTGACAAATTTTCCAATCAAATCATTGATAAAAATCAATTTCAATAATTTTTGGGATGCTTAAACTACACTGCTAAGTTTATTCCTCACCTTATCAATTTCATTAACGTCTCAAACCTAATCCTCTTCCATGGGCGGATGTTCATTCAAATGTTGATAAGCAGGTTAAGGAGCTTCCTTGTCTTAGCATTCCCAATTCTTCTGATTTCAAAATTTTTGAAACAGATGCCTCAAACATTGGTTACGGTGGCATTCTCAACAGCAAATAGACGACAAAGAAAAAAATATTTCTTTTAGGTCCACACATTGGAACGCACAGCAGAATTATTCTACAACTAAAAAAGAAATTTTTGCAATTGTTTTATGCATTTCCAAATTGTAATCTGATCTTTTAAAGCAAATGTTTTTAGTTTGTATTGATTGTAAAGGATGTCTTGCAAAAAGATGTTAAAAGCTTTGCATCAAAACAAATTTTTGCCATATATATATAAACAAAATGATATGATATATAACATGAAAATATTTTATAAAAGCAAAAAAATCATTAAAATAAAAACATAAGAGAAAAAACTTATACTTCAGCTGAAAGAATGAATTAAAACTTAACTAAAAAGAGGACGACTTAAAAAACAATTTAGACGAGGAATTTTTTTTCCCTTCCTTTTTATGCCATGGATTAGTTTTCGGCTAAAGTAACGGGAAAAATTAAAAACAAATTTATTTTTTTCATTTAGAAAGATGTAACAAAATAATTTGAATATAATTTTTGCATTCATATATCTTATCGGGCATCAAGAAGAAAATAAAAGAGGGAAACACTCATTTTTTTACGTAAACTGAAGCTCAAAATTTGCGTTCTATATCCACAAGATCTCATTATAGATGGTAGCTCTTTTTTCAAGAATTGCATGTCCATCATCAAAACAGAAAATTTCTTGGCAAAACCCTCTTTGTTTGACGTTGTCATGGATGGTTCGTGCAATATTGTTGTGTTCATTTTTGTTCGGTTACTTACCTTATCAAATGTTGATTTCTACGTTTACAAAGAATCATCTCAGGTTCAATGCATTCCAAATCAGCGAGATGCCTTACTTAAGATGAAGTTTCATCTCTCTGATTTTCCAAATAGACTCGCCTCTTGGTCTCATACAAATTAAATTGCCGCAATTGGGCTTTAGTTGTTTGCCACAACATTACATGTCATGTTCTTGAGCTTCAACCTATCGTCTGTGGGTTCAACTGACGAAAGGATTGGGCTAGTACTTTCACCTAAAGGAAAAGGGTTCGATCTTGGGAAGTATCACTTTATTGTGGTTCCAGTCGTGACGCTTGGAGAGTTATCACCATAGCTTAGTGAAGTGTGTTGACCTACTTATATGGCATAACTAAAGGGTTTGCTTGACATGCTCCAGTGCCGGTAGGGATAGGCCCCAGTGAATCATGAGTTAGGTGTCATTTCCTTGAATAGTGGGTGAGCCCAACCCCTCTCCTAAAATTTATATATAAATATATGTTCTTGAGCTTCACTTCTCAACTCCACCTCGTTTTAATTTTGATGGCAAGACTAAATATGTGACATTAGTGTTTGGTGGTCTGGTACATCCTTCTTTGCTTGACTTGAAGCATTTGAATTATTTGTATTTAAGCGATAATGATTTTGGAGATATGGAAATTCTTAATTTTCTTGGCTTAATGACAAGCTTGACATATCTTAACCTATCTCATAATGGGTTTGGTTAAAGCATTCCTCTTCAAGTTTGGAATCTTGCCAATCTCATCTTTTTTAACCTTGGAGGTAATGTTATGGAAGGAAGCATTCTGCATCAAATTGGGAAGCTCTCCAATTTGCAATATCTTAATCTCGGAATGGAATCATTCCTCATCAAATTGGAACTCTCTCCAATTTGCACTATCTTAACCTTGGATTTAATATTTTGAAAGGAAACATTCCATGTCTAATTGGCAACCTCTCAAATATATATAATCAATCTTCATCTTGGAAATCAATTATGGCATCATCATCAACTATACATCCATATCCATGTTTGGGATCCAAATACAAAATCAGTTGTCTACTAAACCTTGAATTTGCCAAAGTTCACCCAAACGCTCATGTTTTAAATTTTAATTAAATTAAGGGTGAAGATATAAATGGATTCGAAAGTTTTTGTTCTAGAGCAATATAATATTGTTCAAAAGTTTTTTTGGGTTTAATGGTGCTCGATTTTTTCAAAATGTGACAATTTTCACTCTTTCCATTAAAATGCTAATCATTAACATTAATTTTTAATGGTATATGTTAGTTTTTAAATGCTTGGAATAAATTTGCTATTTCATAAAACTTACGGGTCAACATTACTCATGAACGGAAACTTTTAAAATAAATTTACAAGTTAACCCTTAAATTAATTCTGAGACCCTTAAACAAATACCCGTATTCTAATTAAAATCATTCATGAAATTATCAGCCATATTTCTTAAAAACAGCACCAATATTGGTCAACATTGATAAAATAGAGCTTTTACTCTTTTTATCCTATTTATAGGGTAGAGAGAATGCTTTATTTGATTATATTTATAAGGTATCTCAATAAATTAATATGAAATATACAATTTTACCCTTCATTTATTTTGTATTGATTTTGCTCTCTTGTGTCATATTGATATTAAATGGAGATCAAATTAAAAAGTTGTTAAACTTTAAAGCCTTGGAAAAATGTTTAATATTTTCATTATTCGATGTGAAACATGCTGAAAGTTATTTATAAATAAGATCAAAGGAGTAAAATTGATTTATAATTTTGGCCAAAAATTCCTTCATAATCATAATCATTGATTTATAAATATTTAGAAAAACATAATTGAAAAGAAGGTAAAAATAGTTGGGGAATATGATGAAATTAGATAATAATACCCTTAATCCTTAATATAAGAGCTAAATAATTCACTTTGTATATATTAAAGAAATTAATTAATAATTAACAAATATATGTTAATTTCTTTAAACCATCCTATTTAATCATGTGCATCGGAATCCAACAAAGTCGTTGTTTTAGAGAAAATTATAAATTTTGAAGTCAAGAAAATGAATTGAGATCTTTTATACATATATATATATATAATATTAAAATAAACATGTTGTCTAATTTCAATATTTAGGATTAGACGTAAAAAAATAACTAGCTGGCCAGGGCAGTAGGGAAAAGGAGATCCTCCTAGAAGATTAACATACTTTGTTCTGCCTTGGGTTCTCATATACAAGTTGATTGCGTAATCATGTGATGTGATATTTAGGATTTCAAATAAACGAATGTTCATGATGCTTTCTTGCCAGCAAAATTTAGATGAGCAAGTTTATATGAATGCGATGAGTCTCTGTTCGTTCGGATTGACGTTATTAGGTTGTGAAGATGAGTTATATATTTCTTTTTGGCTAAACAAATATGTCACTCTGCAAAGTGTTTGCATCGATTTTAAATGCTAAATGTGAATATTTCTTTCTGGAAAGATTCAAACTTTGATCCTACATATATTGTGAAAAACTGAGGGTTTTTTTTTGTTAGACTCAATCCCATGGGTTTTTTTGACAGAAAATTGGTTTATTTGGAACAATATTTTCAAAAGTTAAACACACGTTCAACAGTATTTTTCTGCAAAACGAGATAATATCCTCCACACATTTACCTCGACTTGCTTAAAAGTACTTTTCTACTGCGTTTTCAAGCTGCCACAGGGTTCATTTTGGAAAACGGTGGAGAAGTACTTTTACCATTTACGAGGTAAATGTGTGAAGGAAATTATCTCGTTTTGCGGAAAAACACTATTAAACATGCTTTTGGAGTCGAAGGCATAATATATGTATCATGCATTGAAGTAATTCCCTTTTTATACTTGTTTTGATTTGTTTTTAATATTATATTTTATGGTGCACTTAGCAGTTGGGGCACATATAATTTTAAGATTGGAGGTTTTTATTTGGTCAAAAAAAAAATTATGGAAGGTGGCCTATTTAACTTGTGTGCTAAGTAAACCAAGTTTATTTGATCTATACTTAAAAAGAAATTAGTGAATCTATAACCTAACGTACCAAATTAGTAGATAAACAAACTATAGCTTACCAAAGTCGATGACTGTATAACTAATGAAGCATTAAGTTTCTTTCGCTTAAATCTAAAAATATATTATCTGGATTATATTTATAAAATATTGCATATATAGTTTTTGAAAAATATTACCATTAAAGGTTTTTTTTCTTGCCCAAATTACCACTAAAGTGTCAAGTAGATAAATGTTTTTGAACATAAAAAATGTAGGATAAATGTTGATTAAAAAAAGTAGGACAACATTTCTTGCTATTGAAACGGGCCTAATGGGCTTTGTTATCTTGCAGAAAATTGAGAACGGGTAAACATCGTGCATGGCCCAATGGGTACTGAGTCCATCCAAAAGGGTAACGAGGAATCCGTTGGGACAGTGATTTTACAGATTTCTAAGTAAGTATGTGAGAAAAAGTTTTATCTCGACTTATGTACGTGGTTTAAACATGCAAACCAAACAAACACAAAATAGAAAATTTAGCGGAATGCCCGGTCCGTCAAATAGTGATAAATTTAAATTTAAATTTTCAATGAGAAAAAAAGAGGAGTAAAATAAATGAATTAATGTTTGAATCATTACGAGGGACATGAGTAAAAAAGAATGAACAGTGATTTTGAAGATCTATGAAATTTAGTGCTTGCATAATTATTTTCATTAGAAGAATATCTGTATTTAGTAAAAAAAATAAAAAAAAGGAGTAAAATGGAAAAACTAATGATTTAAATCTCATTATTCCTTAAAAATAAAGTTCTCCAATTTAATTATAAAATATCGTTTATTTTTCTTCTAGCCTTTCAAAATTATATCCTCTTAATATTAGTCCTCAAGTCAAGTACTTCTTCCCTTTCCTCGACAACGGCTCGTAGTTTTGAAGACTATTATTGGGATCTCAACGAGAAAAAAAAACGTAAGAAATTTCATTTATGGAAAACCAAATTTCAAAAGTAATTTTTTATTGATTTATCTTATCGAATTAAAGAATTTTAAAAAATAAATAAAACAGTTTAGTTAAAATCTTAAGCTTGGATTTGCTTTGACTTAGAAATCCATATGTTGTTCCTAAATTGTACATCATCACATTAATTCTTATAATTCAGTAAAAATCAGGAAAATAAAATTCCAAATTTTTATATCAATCTTGAACATTATAGAATATGCTGTGGTTATGGATAGATTCCATTGAGGAAACAAATTAAAACAGGAAAACTATAATATCGTTTATTATTACAAATTAATCATTTAATTAATGTAATAAGTTTTGAAATTTCACTTTGACAAGGGGCGCACTTAATATATATGACAATTTAATTCGGTTCAGAAAAGCTTTATTTGTTTCTTTTGGTTAATTAATTCTGAAAAAATGACTCAATTATATATATGACCATTTTGAAATATTAATGAATAAAAACATGATCTTTTTTATTGGGGATGAATAATTCTTTTTAACAAATTGTTAAATTTACATTTATCAACCTAATGCATTTCTTTCATTCTTGAATTTTAAATTATATTTGGATATTTTTTAATTTTAAAATGTGACAGTAAATATTTTTTGAGCTTTTAAATTTTGCAAGATTTCGATAATTTGCTGCAATGAGATATTTCATTGTTTTACTAATAAAGCTTCTTCTTCTTCTTCTTCTTCTTCTTCTTCTTCTTCTTCTCTCTCTCTCTCTCTCTCTCTCTCTATTTTCTTCTTTCCTTTTTTACAATCCTTCTAATTAAACATCATGTATCAAGGCTTGGCAAATGAAACTATGAGATTATCACCCGAAAAAAAAAATGAAACTGTGAAATAAAATTAAAAGAATTACTGTGATATAAATAAAATTTTAAATACTAAATATATAAAAATTAAGATATGAATATTTATTATTGTTAACATGTTGTGCTTAGTTAATAACATAATAGATCAATCAACAATAAAAAAAATCATTTACTATAAAACTTTACAAATTCCCCCCTTTATTCTTTTTTGCTACCAAAGTTTAAAAATTTGTGATCATTAATTATTTAATTTATTAACCCGTTTAAGAATGCAGTAAAAAAGTATTTTTATGTCAGCCGAGGTAAATATATAAATGAAGTTATCTCATTTTACACAAAATACTGTTGAACGTGCTATTGGGTTTCTCATAATCATTTATTAACTAGAATTGTAGGGTCCATGAAGTTGTGTGACGTGGACTAGATGATGTCAGCTTCTCACTGTTTGGTTTTTTGGTTGATAAGCTGCTCACTTTTTGGACCAATAAACAGCTAGAAAATGGCCAACTAACATAAACAAATCTCGATCGTCCGTTAAAGCAACAGAACCCACCATTTCAACGGTTCAGATCTCCGCAAGAGTTTGGGCTCAACACACACGGTACGGTCTTGCGCTTAATCTGTTCACACACAGATCAGGCAGGCACGGGTTCTGTTAATTAAATCAATCACAGAGAGTCAGAGACTCGTCGTCCGGCAATATCTGCGTAATTGCTTAGATTATGTTCCCTTTTCTTCCTCCAGAGGCATTTTCCCGTTTAGCTAACACGATGGGTTATCTTAATTTCTAGTTTTTTCTATTAGTTTCCGAGTGATTCCTTAATCAGGTACGTGATTGACCTCGTGGTCTTTTGCCATTGTAGTTGACTTCTAAGTTTTGGTTTTTTGGGTTGGGTTAATGACTTAAATGTGTCACTGGTTCTATTGGAACTTATCTATTCGATTCTAAGATGATTGCATCGTAAATTTCTGGGTTTTGATTGAGGTTTCTGTGCTGTGAGTACTAATTTTTAATTTTTAACCGTTTCTCAATTTCCCTTTATATGTTTTTGGGTATATCTGGGAAATTCATGTCCGAATTAGCTGACTTTTGCTTCAGCACCTGTACTGTCCTTGGGAGTAGAAATGGCCTTACATTTAAACCTTTGATTTTTGTTGCTATAAAAAACCTTATCCAGTGGAGAAACGGAGGGGAAGAATTTCACTATTGTTTCGAGCTGTTGTTTTTGAAATGGAAAAGTACTATGCCGGTAACTTATGATTGCTCGTTACTTCATTGTGGTTAGTCTGATTTTATGTCTCTATTTTTGGCGATTTTTGGTCTCGGATGAAATATGTGGTGTACATTATGTGAAATTAGAATTTTCACATATATTGCTTTTTCGATGTCTATAGTAAATTCCTTCTAGTAACATGCTCAACTTTTATGCGTGTGTGCATGCAGAAGCGCTAACTAAAGACCAATTCCATATCGCTGATGTCTGTGTTTTCATTCCTCTCTTAGCCTCTTCTCTATGCAGTACTTACTCAAAATCTTGTATAGGAGTTTTGGCGATCTCTTTACCCTGCTTTGCTTTGTTCAAAGGCTTCTGATTAATGAGATGAGTCCTTAAATCCAATTTATGACTGTGTTTTCTTTTCTTGTTGGGGGAAATGACTAGACTTATGATGTTTATGAACAGAATTACCATGGAAGCTTGATTTGATTGATTTTGATTTCCTATTGAAGCAGTTTTAATGGGGAATATACTGAGTTTGAACATTCCCACTTCCAAGAGTGAATGGAGTGATCCCCGTGATATTTTGCACGGTGAAGCTTGCAAGAGACAGAGGCTGTCATCAAGCTTTAGTGAGGACGACACAAGACTGATTCCAGCCCTTCCTGATGAGATATCACTCCAGATTCTAGCCAGAGTTCCTCGCATGAGTTACTTAAATCTCAAGTTTGTTTCTCATGCTTGGAAGGAAGCTCTTGTGAGTTCTGAACTATTTGCTTTGAGAAAAGAACTTGGGACCGCCGAGGAATGGCTCTACATATTAACAAAGGTCAATGATGATAAGCTTTTATGGTATGCCTTGGACCCTCTTTCAGGAAGATGGCAGAGATTACCGCCAATGCCAAATGTTGCCTTTGAAGATGAAACCAAGGGTTTGACTGCCCTAAAAATGTTGCGCAGGGTTGGGTCAAGTATCAGAATTGCTGATGTCATAATGAGCTGGCTCGGGAGACGAGATGCCCTAGATCGGATGCCATTTTGTGGTTGCTCAATAGAAGCTGTTGATGGTTGCATCTATGCTTTAGGAGGATTTTTTAAAGCCTCA
>JANTPZ010147864.1:0-20847 GCA_025593235.1 Vachellia pachyceras | reverse complement strand
AAGAGAAGAATCCGTTGATGTGGCACGATCTGGGGCCTGATCAAAAGTTTGAGCATCAACAACCGCGTCGCTCAAATTTCATTCACAGAGACTAACGCCGTCAGATGACCGTTTGTATTCCGTCTCGTGCATTTTATAAGTGTGAGAAGCTCGTTCTTGCCTTTACATTCGTAGGCTCTGCTCTCGTGGTATTTGGATCTGCGCTCAAATCAGTGATCGTGTTATCTCTCTCCATGTAAGTCGTTTCTATGATGTATAGATTCAATTTTTGTCTGTTTAAATCATCGGATCAGAATTTCTTTCCGTTTGAAATATGCGGATCCGACTTCGTTTGTTTAGATAGCCAGTGAATGGTTGCGCTAAGAGAGCCTCATTTGGATCTCTTGGTTTCTGGCTTTCCCAGCAAGGATTCAATCCGTACGATTTCTTTTCTATGTAAAACATATTGAATGTCAAATTGTAAATGAAGGTTTATTCATGAGACTAGATCTTAAAAGCGGTTCTATTTTTGAATTTTATCATTTCATGCTGGCAGATCTAAAAATTTTGATATGTTACGTTTAAATATTTACTTGATGTTGAGGCTTTTGTTCACGGTTGTTTGATTTCAACTTCATTTGCAAAACAGAATTGCGAATAGTTTTCCTAATAAGGTTTTTGGTATGGCACGAAGATCTTTTGTCTGAATCCTTGAAGCGTCGCTGTTCTCGTTGCTGCTTGGTTTTCAATTCATTTCTTGTTTCTGGTTCCGTGGTAACGAGAATGATCGTGATTTGTGAGATATTTTACTTGTTAAAATAACGAATTGATTGATAAATGAATCTGCGATTTCATCGCTTAATTGACCTTTGAGTCTTCCCCTTATGCAGCTGAAAGAAGAGATGGGGTTGTCTTTCGGTAAGCTATTTAGCCGGCTCTTTGCCAAGAAAGAGATGCGTATTTTGATGGTAGGTCTCGATGCTGCTGGTAAGACTACCATCTTATACAAGCTCAAGCTGGGCGAGATAGTGACCACCATTCCTACCATTGGTATGCTCCTTATTTTCATATATCTTGCATGTTTTCATTTGCTTATGTTCTTGAATTTTATGCCCTAGTGCTTCTGGGTGTTCTTTGCTTACTTGGTCTGATCCAATTTCACATGCTAAAGTACTTATGATTTGAAAAATAACTTCAATTGTAATTGATTCGCATATTCACTACTGTGCAGGGTTTAATGTAGAGACTGTGGAATATAAAAATATTAGCTTCACCGTTTGGGATGTGGGTGGCCAGGACAAGGTTTGTTATTTGCATCATATTGGTAGTTGCATTTTTGTTGGGATCTCTTTCAACTTTGGTAATAATCTGAACTATTAATTATACCATCATTCTTTATATTTTGCACTGCTGTACTTCCCATCAGTGGAGTGCTTGAAAAACATTCTTTTAATCAAGAGTGAGGCTGTGTATTATGTTCTCGAATCCACGCCATCTGTGTTGTGTTTCCACGTGGGCTTAGGGCTAATTAGAGGCTCTTCTATTAGCGCCCAACAGCAGCTCCGTTATTTATATTGGAGCCATCCGATCATATTATGTTTTTCTGGAGACATCATGCGGTCATGAATGTTTATTTTAAACATGCAGCAAACATATGATCATTCGTAATCTTTATCACATACTTGTACAAGTCATCAGCTTTTGTTGGAACATGGGCTTATGGTTGAAAATTGAAATTGTGCTCATTGGAGGCTCACTCATTTATACACTATAAATAAACGTAAGATGTCTATGCCACTCTTGGAAGTTTGTTTGGATGGTTGTTACTCAGCTGCTTTTACAACCTTGTCTTGAATGGGTCTATTAGGTTAACTTGTGTTTTTGTTATTCCACCATCTAGTTCTAACATGCTTAATGGACCATAAACTTTTTTCCTCTGTGTCTCTTGTATGGTGCGACTACAGATTCGTCCTTTATGGAGACACTATTTCCAAAACACACAAGGGCTTATCTTTGTTGTTGATAGCAATGATCGTGATCGTGTTGTTGAGGCCAGAGATGAGCTTCACCGAATGTTGAATGAGGTAATAAAAGTTCTCAATGCTGTGTTTTGGCATGTACCATACTACCACAGATTTTGGTTATCTTTAAAGCATTGTGATTGAATACAGAAGAGAAAGGGAAAAGGAGAGAGAGAATCATGAGAAAAGTCCTTCTATTTGAATAATGAAATTTAGTAACTCAAAATCTTATTCAGTCATATTAGGTTTTGGAAGCTTTATGCGTCTCTGACAAAATCAAGTGCTGAATAGCCTGGTTGTTAATAGATCATCTTTTTGGTTGGAGCCTTTTTTGGTGGCCAACCCTATAAAGATGGAAATAAAACTTGAACATTTTATGGAGTAATACCATTTGTCACTCGGTGAAATAATGTCTACTAATGTTCTTAACGCCCAGGACGAGTTGAGAGATGCAGTACTTCTTGTATTTGCCAACAAGCAAGATCTACCAAATGCTATGAATGCTGCTGAAATCACGGATAAGCTTGGTCTTCATTCTCTCCGTCAGCGCCACTGGTATGATGCATTAGATTTATGTCCCCGTATCTTGAGCATTCGAAACACGTGTGTTTGTTGGTCTTATCTATGATATAGATTCAGATAATTGGATTGTGGTTTTTGTTTTTTATGTCAGGTACATCCAAAGCACGTGTGCCACTTCTGGGGAAGGACTCTATGAGGGACTGGACTGGCTCTCCAACAATATAGCCAATAAGGTAGGCTTTAATGATTAATTCTACATCTGGCTTTACCTGATGCTTGTCCTGCATAGAATTATTTATTTGGTGAATTTGCGTATTCTGTTTGTCAGGCTTAAAAGGCGATCATGTTTGATGGGATGCTGCAATCTTTACTTCAGAGTGGGCTTTTTTGGCTTTGTATCATCACGTTGATTGACACTAATTCTGTTCCTGCGTGATCCCCCCCCCCACAAAATTTTTTTTAGATAATTGTTATACTGTTATGTCATATGCTAGCAATATGTGTTTCGATTAATTTGTTTCTGTAGATTCTGAATAAACGAATGAATTACTTTTTTTTCTGCCAAAAAATGAATGAATTACATGTATGCTTAATTAGCGTAGTTGTCTTAGGGCATGTTTGGGTATCACGTTTAAGGGGAAAAACTGCGTTGATTCAGCCATAACGCTCATTTGCCCCCAACTGCGTGTTTGGCATTTCAATTTGGCAGAATGACTGCAGCTCATAAAGCTCCTTCTGGTGAGAAGCTAATTTGAGAAGCGACGGTAATCTACCGTTAGACATTAATCAAAATTCCACTACCTGATTTGCCCTTCTCTCATGCGTATCTCATTCTCCTCTCCAGCTCCATGGCTCTCCCTTGCGTCGCTGTCATTCTTCTCATCCCATCATAGTCGTGGTCCTTGTGCTTGAATCTGTTGCCATCTTTCATTGCCGCTTCATGGTCTCCCTGCTCCTTAGTCCGTTACTCCAATTTGTTGAGAATTGAAGACTTGGGAGATGAGGGTGGTGCTTGCCCGGAGTTACTGAGGATGGAGGAGGAAGAGGGAGGTGTTGGCCATGCTCCCTTTTTTGTCTTCTCGTTTTTTTTGGGCCAACCTTCTGTCTTCCCTCTTTTAGTGGATTGATTCCCTCCATTCATATTATATATATAAATTATTATTATATTACTCTTTTCAAGTAACAAAAAAAAAACTAGTATGGATGTGTGTACCCAGTAGTAGTCAGGTGTGTTGTTTTTTGTTTCTTTTTACTTGCTAATAGTTAACTTAAAATTTAAAACAAATTAATATAATAGGCCTAAAATTATCACAATATATAAATTAATATATATATTGATATGTAATATTTAATGAGATTCATGTCATTTTAAATAATTTTTCACTTAAAGCCATTTCTCTAACGTTTATCTAAACAAGTTTTTCTTTTCATAAAAAATCACTTTTCTAACATCTATCTAAATATAAAGTCATTTTTCAAAATGGGTTTTAATAAAAAATCATTCTTTTAAAATGCATCATCACCAAACGACATTTTCCCAAATGATTTTTCAAACCACCATCGGAATTAGACACGAGTGGAGTGGGTATATTGTCAAATCATTTTTCCAATTAAAAAATAATGGTTATTTATGTGGATGTGTATTAACACGTTCTACGAATTGACGTCATTCTAGAGCTGCGCTTCTCTGTTGAACGTCAGGAGAAAAATGAAAAGAAAACAAATCCATGATCATTGGAACAAGCCATTTACCATTGCAAAACAAGGCGAACCACCGAAATATGGGAGAGAATTCTTTATGATACAACATCATGTAGGCGATGTATCAAAAAAAAACATCATGTAGGCGATTATAACCAAAAAAAAAAAGGTAAGATGTAAAAGAATGTAAAGCGTAGCCACATGCATAATTATTAATTGAAAACGAGAACATAATCATTTGATTCATGCAGATCAAACAAAATAGGAGCATAAGCCTCTCACCCATCATTCGATCGAGGCCCAAAAATAATTATATATATAATAATTTTATATGTTGGCAACAAAAAAAAGTTTATAAGAAGTTGTGCTATTCTTTTTTTTTTTTTTGGCCAACAGAAGTTGTGCTATTCATACATTGTAAAAAGCACAACTTTCATCCGTATAACACACCAGGCCTCAAAGTAAAGTTCAAAACAATGATGCGAGTAAAATATACATGGAAGAAGGCATTGGTAGCGTTTTGATAGAGGCCCAAAAAATAAACACATATCAATGGGAGACATGAAGAAGGAATTATAACAAATCTACTGCCTCAGCACTCGGTTTGAGCTGAAGAGAAAGTTCTCCTCACCGGCAACGGTGGGATTCAGCCGCCCAGCCGCCCAGCCATTATTGATCAGTCGAGCCGCATCCCCAGTCACTCGGCTTCCCTCAACTTGCCTTTCAAATTCCGATACACCTTTTGCCTTCCTTTCTTTCCTTCTCTTCCTCTCTTCATCTCGTTCTTTCCTTAGCCAACTTTCAACTGTTCTCTGCACATTCAACACCAATCGCCCACAATCATTTATGCATTACCGAAATTCCACTGCATGCTTTGGATCATGGTCCCCTCTCCCCTTTTCTCTTAAGTTGATCAGCTCATAAATGCTTATGTGACTCAACATAATCTACATTTACCCTACTTTTTGACCAAAGAAATTTAACTGAATTTTAGGAAACCAACTAACCATCAGTGACAATTTGCTAATGTCTTTAACTTTCTCGATAGGCATTGCTAGTTGCAGCTTTCCTTGAGCTACATAAACCTTTTAAACAACGAAATCAGTTAGTATTATGTTAAATCATGAGCATAGAGGGATTTAGAAACGGAATTTAAGACATACTATGTGTGTAGGCCAATCCTCAAGACCGTCAAATATATGTGTTGCATAGATAATTGCAGCATCCCTCTCTACACATTCCTTTAGGAGAAAGTTCAGAAGATCAGCCCTTGCCAGAACATCAAGATCCACTGTTATCTCATCAAGAAGAAGAACCTACAAAAACAAGGATCGACATTAAATATCTGTACGATGATGCCTCAACTATACGACTTGTCCTGAATTCAACTAGCACGTTGGTAAAAGAAGAGCCTACAACAGTTCCCCATGTAGCATGAGCTTTATGATCACACCTTGAATGGCTTGAGAAGACCCATACAAATCTGAACTCTTCTTCTTTGACCATCAGATACTTTATGCATCCTCCAGGAGAGATTGATATCTAGTACCTGGATTGTTGAAAATCAACAGGGAAAATTAGGCAAGGGTTTTCCTGGGAGAACAATGTGTGTATTCAGAAGGGGGGAAAAAAACCTTCTCAGAAATGAGCTCAATCTGGTTAGCACAATAAAAGAAATAATTTAGCGTCTATATACAATAGCAGAATTGGGAGATGCTTTTGGGAACCATTAAAGTCCTACTTTTATGCGCTAAATTTTGCAGCCTGCCATTTTCTTAGGGAGGCGAACTTTAAAGTCAGCTAGGAGGTGCTTGTATGGCTTATTCTGGGGAAAGATTACCATGACATGTTGATTGACAATTTGACCGTGAATCCAATGTGATCCAGTTAATTTTCTATCAGTATGATTCGATCTCCACGAGATTGCTAAAATGTTGGTGTACAAAACTCAAAATCCCAAACTAAGTCCCAAAATTGTTTTGAATAAAATTAAAATGTCATAAAACTAATTAAAATATTTACTTTTTTTGTTTACGCAAATCAGCTATTTGTTCAATGAACAACAAACCACTGAATTCGTCCTCTCGATACTCTACTACAAGTCAGTTTTATCTTTATGCATGGAAAGGCAACAAAATATCAAAGAATTCATAGTCAATTTTAGAAAATTAAGAGAAAGCGACGCCATAGACAGTTACTATGGGGTTGCATCTGCATGAAGAGAGGTTTCTCTTAAAAAACTTCAGAGGTATGCAAATGCACAGATTCAACCATGGACAGGCATCAATAGTATAGTTAACACCTTAATTAGCTCTGCTCTTCTTCCAGGATCAATCCCACCTACCCCAAAAATCAGTTTCTCTGCGGAAACATCCATTTGTATTGGAACCTCAAACCCTGCAAAAGCAACATCTCGTCTCCACTGACCAAAACATAAAAATAAAAAATGTCATATAATACAAGTAAGCACGGGTAAAAAACTGAAAGTAAACAACTGGATTATAATAATCTAAGTAATTTCTTCATTCTGCCTTTCAATGTCTAGCTGTTTCAAGACCGTTACTACCTATCCGCAATCAAGATCACCGGTTCTTGTATGATATTAAGCACCCATTATATTAATCTACACGCCAAATGATATAAATTGGGCAGTAATGTTTTCTGCATGAAGCGTTTGGTGATCTAAGGAATTAGCTCTGCACAATCTAGACTGAGCGTTCAAGATGGATATTGTGAGGCATGTATCAAGAAGGGAAGAAAAAAATATCACAGGTCACAGCAGTTAACTTGTTCACTTCCACAGTTGTTGATTGATCCTCGTCCTGGTATATGTAAATCTTAATGGTGTTTTCAAACTTTTCCTGGAGTGCGAAGGACAAAGATACAGATGTTATTGCACCAACCTCTCCGCCAAGATAACACAGATCGCCAGAAGCTACTAGATTGGTGTCATGAAAAGCAGATCTCCCAAGTACACGAACCATGTCTGGTTCCACCATGTGCTTCCCTCCTAAGATCTTAAGTATGGTGGTCTTGCCTATCAAACAGAAACTATCAGCAGCAAATATTCAAATGCAAGTATTAACTGAGAGAAAGTACGTAAAGTGGACTGGAAATGGAGAAAATGTTGGAAGGCCTATGAGGATTGAGGTTTACTCATTAAACTTGCGGTAGCTGCTGAGAATATAAAATGAAAATAATGTTCTCCTGATACAATTCCGTTTGTTCCATCTTACAGACAACCGAATCTAGTACAGAAATAAGTTCCTCTCTAGTGTAGGTTAAATCATACTTAGAATAACACAACATAATAGTTAGTTAGTTATGACAAGAGTAGGAGGATAAGAAGTTAAGAACGTATAAGAAAGTAAAAAAATCAGGACGTAACCCCTCGATGTTGCGGTTTTCTTTTCTTTCTATCAACTCTGCACTATGAAGCGAGGAAGTTAACGTCTGTTTCCAGCTAAACGACTATACAAAATACAACGTATCTCAATAGATCGAGCTTCCAATAATGTAGCCTCTAATGGAGTATAAATCCAGAAATGATGATTTAGTTTATAGTTACGGAGGATAAATAAGCAGAACAAACCAGCGCCATTAGATCCGACAAGAAGGCAGCGGTTGCCGGAATTGAGGGTGAGAGAGAAATCTTGGATGAGAGGAGTGGAACCCAGCGGAGGATGGCCGTCGATCCCAGGATAGGTGAACTTCAGACCATTGATCTCGATCATTGGCCCTGAATTGTCATCGGAAACCATTTTCTCTTCTTTTTCCCCCCTCTTTCAGAAGAAGATAGTTTCGCTCCACCTCCACAGTTATGATGCTCAGTGATTTAAACCGATCTAACCGACTACCTACCCCCATCCAACCGTGTAACGTTTTAGGCCAAGGGGGAACAAACGTCGATTTCAAATTCACACACGTTTTTTATTTTATTTCTTGTGTTATCCTTTCAAGAGGGTCTAAATAAAAATAAGAGAAAATTAGGGAAAAAATTTCTCATTAACAAATTAATCGAAAAAGGGATACACAGTGTGGAGGGAAAATGCAAGAATGATAGATAAAATTTCAAACATGAAGCGTTTGCTATAGTAGCTCGACGCTGTCATAGAACTTCTCTCTCTCTCTCTCTGTTTTTGCCCACACGTAGAACTTCTTCTCAAGATAGCAATTAATGTATGGTATGATTAAATTCTTATTTAGATGTTTTGGTTGTTGCTAAAATTGGCTGGACATGTCGAAGGATGTCTGGTTCTAAAATTGGCTGGACAACTCTCAGTTAGAGAGTTGCAGAGTGAATTATATAATATTTTGCCGTAACAAATAGCCTTAAAGAATGAACATATTATCCGTGATAATTAGCGAGACAAGGTATTCGCATTGAAATGGAATCCCATCATCAAGTATTGAACTGAAGCAAAAGGATAGCGGAAATAAAAATATATCCATTGCATAAAATGAAGGATATACGTAGTCCAACAATGGGTGACAAAAGGGAGGGGGACCAATAAAAGCGGTCTTTCATCAGCAGCACTGAGGATCGTAACAATAAAAACCTAAAAGTCTGTACGGCTTCTATACAGAAATCCATACTCGACCAAAAAAAAACAAAAAGAAAACAGAGGAAATCAAGGGATCTCTCTACTCCTGTGCATGAGGAAGTAGAGCAGCGGCCAGCTTATGCGGCGGATGGAGCTGGAACGTACTGAAGACCACCAGCCTCAGTCAATGCTCCCTTTATACCCTCCACATTCACACTATTCTCATAGTCCAACGTCTCATCCTCGTATATCTCCCACCACTTCTTCACCAGCATCTTTATCTCTTCCCTGTCCATGTTCACTTCCTTCCCTGTGAACCTCCATGGCTTCGACCCCTGTAACAATAATAATCAACCCCATCGGCATCAAATACAGATTTCAAATTCATTCAAACAATCCAATACAACACTGTTGACTATACTCACTGCAGCACAGTAGTGAACAACTTTGATATCATCAAGCTGAACATTCTCAGGGTGACGCCACAGCATGGCCAGCACAAGGTTGAACTGGTTCGATATGGGCATGTATTTGTCCCTAAAGTACATGTTCAGAAAATCCTGCAACAAAAAATATATAATCATCATCGTATATCCTTCAGCTATATCCATATCCATTTGCAAACTACAGTAATTTAAAGACAAGTAGAATTGCAATCACCTGTTCAGCAAATAGGGTGGGCATGGTGACTTGGAGGGTTTTGAGGAGGTCACTGTAAGTGGAAAGGTTGGGTTCGAAGACGAACATGCCAGCGTTGAAATAGAGGGGTGGCTTGGGTCCCATACCGGCGGGCCAGGCCACCTTATCGGGGCACTGCTGGCAATACCCGATCTGGTACTGTGGAGACTGGCTCCAGGTTTTCTCACAGAAACAGTCCATCACCGCGTAGAAATGGTCGTTGGGCAGATCAAAAAGGCGGTCGATGTTGTCGAATACTTGGATATCTCCGTCCAGGTATATCATCTTACTGTACTCCACAAACTGCACAGTTTTGGTAAAAAGAATCAGTGGGACAAGTAATATACCGAAGTGACTGAGATGCTTTCAGACGACAGTTCCAGTTAAAAGTGAACTAATAAAACAGTATTAACGGCATAAACGATAGAGCTTGACCTAAGAGATCAAAAACAGTTGAACGAGAAATCAAGGGGAGCAGAGTAGGTTACGAGATGACATGCAATTCAATTCAAGTTAGTTAAAAATGGACAGATGGAGGTAGAGGATAGATAGAAAGGTACATACATTCCAAATACGAAGCTTGGAGTAGTTGATGACGTAGTAGGCCATGGCGAACTGCGTTTGGTTCTCCGGCGGGTACACGGGCTCGATCTCCTTGACAATACAACCTTGAGAGATCAGAATCTTGCGGTGCTCCTCGGGAACATCCGGCAATACCGCGACCACCAGGGGGTAGATGCTCTTGGCCTTTCTTAGGCCTTTGGCCAAACCCACCACGCCCTTCACGTAGTCACCGTCACCCGCAAGAAAGGTGACGTATGCACGGCTTGCCGCCTTGGCTTGGACGGCGGCGGCGTTGGCAGCAGCGGTGGTGATATCAGGTGCCATCTTTCAGCGGTGAAAGTGAAAACGAAAGGTTTTCAAACAAACAATTAGAGCTAGAAGCGAGCGGTTGATTTGCTGTGCAAGAGGATTTCTTGGTTTGGCTGTGGTGAGAATGGAGGGTGGCAAGGGTCTGCTTTTATAGGACTTTTGGAGGGTAATTATGGAAAACAAAAAATCAACGAGTGAATATTTTTTTGGGGGGTGGAATTAATACATTATCTCCTAAATTGTGGAAGGTGAGAGGTATGAATGTTGGATCAATCGTGACATTAATTAACACCAATTAGGCACGTAATGGGACATGGAAATCAAACCATATCGTTTCTTGATTTTGCCTCTCTCTCTCTCTCTCTCCCCCCACCCATTCTTATGGGATTATATTACCTTTTTCTTTTTAGTTTGGTTTGACTGAATTCTTTGACCGCTCGGGATGGGGATCTGAAATTGACCAACGGTTACAGTTAGTTTTTTTTTTTTTTTGCCGGGGTTACAGTTGGTTGTTGAAGTTTCATGAAATGCAACTTTTCTTTATTAATCCTTATGGTCCAAAGGTATGTCTTGCCCTGAATCAAGTCGCTCTCACCTGTTTATGAGTCTCTGAGGTCGAAACACGCAGGCATGATATGGTGTCAAACTTAATAGGCTATGCATGAGAATTGCATCTCATCGCCTAATGGATAAGAGACAGTGGAGGCCATGCTTGAGTAAGGATGTTTCGTTTGCACTCAGTATTAACTTTAATTGTGCATTAAACATGCTGCCCATAGGGTTTTTGGCAGATTGAAATAAGGAGTGGCATAACAATGCGTATCACTTTGTTGTGGGCTGTGAGCTCGAGGGGAACGGAATAAATATATTTTTATAGGCTATAATATACTCCACTTAATTAGCTGCGTCCATATTCTGAACATAAATTCTAAATCTCCATGATACTCTTTGGGTCGTGCCATAATTGCTCCAATTCACACCACCTTTGTATTTTCCCTGTAATAATTTCCTCTGATCTGAATACACGTTCCCTTGAATTTGTATTCACCTTTAACCCGATTGGAAAGTTGCATACTATATATGGGAAGGCATGCATCAATTCAAAACACAAATAAGGAGTGGCATAACAGTGCATATCACTTTGTTGTGGGGGGTGTGAGGGGAACGGAATAAATATATTTTTATTGGCCATAGTATACTCCACTTAATTAGCTACGTCCAGATTCTGGGAATTAATTACACGATACGTTCACCGTCAAGCACGTGGAAATCGTAATTCGGGCATAAATTCTGAATGTCCATGATACTCTCTGGGTTATACCATAATTGCTCCAATTCACACCACCTTTATATTTTCGGTGTAATATTTTGCTTTGATCTGAATATACATATGAATATACATCCCTTGAATCTGTATTCACAGTTTTTTTTTGATACAATGTATTCACAGTTAACCCAGCTGAAAAGTTGCATACTATATATGGGAAGGCATGCATCAATTCAAAACACAAAAAAAAAAAGAAGAAGCAACGGGAAAAAATGGGAAGGCAGTTAATTTCTTAATCCATTTGATTTGGCTGGTTAACTGCCACCGCGCTTTCACACATCACCGACTGGCCTTGCGTAATTACCTTTTAGCCATTTGGCACAAATCCTCCGCCAAAGTCACGGCACGTCCCCCCTCTCTAAACACGTGGCCGCCCATGAAGAGCCCGATCCCTTCGAAATTAACGCCTCTGATTCAGTGGGGGCCGCAGCGAGAGGGTCACAACCACATGGCACTCGGATCACGCCAGCCTCAACTTTCTTTCCCTGTTAACACTCGCTCTTAGTCTCCATATCGAAACCTTCTGCGTGTCGAGGCCTCGGTGTCTAACTCCGAAATGGGACATGTGTCATAAAATTGAGGCCTGGCCAGAGCCACGCGGCGATTCGTGTTCGTTGCCGGACCAACGGTGGCAACTGTCTTCAAGTAGAGTGGGTAGCAATGGATAAATCTCAAGGGAAATAAAAATTATATCTTTATATGAAATTTATATAGCAGTAGTATTTCTTTTCATACTTCACTCGTTTAAACACACCCATCGCTTTATATTTTGTTGTCATCTGTCAGCATTTGAATTGCTGAAAAATCCTTCACTGCGATGTTTATTGTCCAAGAAACATCTAAACTTATATTTACAGAACAAAATTCCAACAACTGTAACTGTAATTCTTCTTCTGTTATACATACAATATTTTTTTAACTACGCACAAGATAAAAGGCGATGCCATGCTCCTCGAAAAGTTACACGTGTTTCAGATCCTTGGATGCAAAGGGAGAAATTTTCAGCAATATAATTAATTATTTTTGTACGGCCACTTGACAATATTTTTGTGAGAGATTTCAGAATGTTAGTTGGTCCAATTTGAGGTAAGAGTGGTTATTGAGCTGGAGGGGGCAATTGACGAGGTTTGGGAGGATAATGTTTTGAATGGAACCGACCACTGAGTTAAGTAGGGTGGGGCCCGAGCACGAAATTTCTTCCCCCCGGCAATCTCGCGTGCCGGTCCACTTTTCTACCATTTTAATGACGGAATCTTCCATGGTGATTCCATGATATTGACTTCGTTTGGGAACGCGGTAGTGAAGTACTTTTACGCAAGTTGAGTTAAATATGTGAAGGAGATTATCCCGTTTTACGGAAAAACACTATTAAATGTACTTTTGGGTGAGAGTTAAGCTTTACCAAACGGAACAATTATTAAGATTCCTTACTCTTTGTCTCCTTCGATTGCATTCACTATAATTGGCTCCAGGAAAGTTTCCTCCCATGAAGGCCAGCAAATATGGGATGATATCTGTTACCCCTTAAAAACGGGTCCTTTCCCCCTTAGAGCGATGGCTAACATAAAAACCTTCTATTCTATGACTTGGGAGCGATCGGCAGAAAATCAACCAGAGATTTCCCTCCTCCCATATCTGTGTCCGTTTCATTTTGTGTTGAGATTTTCTTTTATTGCATTTCAGAAGATCACACTTAATTACAGATAAAAATGAATTAACTGGCCATTCCTCTATTTGGCCGGTGGGTGGATAATTACTCATCAGTACACACGGAACTGGGCTTGCAGAGGTGATGGCGGCCCAGTCAATTCGGGGGAGGTGAACAAAAGGAATTGACTGGCCCAGTCAGATGAGTGTCTGTACTCCGGAGATTTGAATGGCCCGACCAAAAGGAATGTCTTCTCTATTTTCTTCAGTTGGTGTCATTTAGTCTTAAAGGTCACCCACATTTTCTATTTAGTAAATGTGTTCCTGCTGCTGCTCCATGCATACTCAGCGTCTCATTGTTATTTTCCTGAATATTAAATCTACTGCTACTGTTGCAGAGGGGGTTGCGTACAATATAAAGGTCAATCTCTCTCAACAATATTACGGATCAACATTTAAATCTCACCTTGAAGAAATGTCTAACAATTATCTTAAATGGAATTTTATCATAGGAGGATGCCTTAGCATTAAAAAAAAAAATCTACTGCTAGTGTTCCAATTTCAGCTAGTATTTTTACTTTAAATGCCGGTTATAGAAAAGGGTTATGCTAAATTTACTCCATTCTTTCAGATGCCAAGAAACAGACCCACCAGTTCGCCACTCAGACAATTTCCAATCGGTTCGCATCTTCCTTACAGTCGGCAGTGTTCCGAGTTTCTTACCATCGAAGATGGAACATGAAGCAGAACAAGTGCATTTTTTAAAAGCATCGAGTTGTGTGTACATGATGATCATTTTAATAAACACGTGACACACCTGTTGAATTTGCTTGCATATAGTCCCGAAAATGCATATAAAAAATGATTGTTTGATTTAATATATAACTAGATTTTTCGTGAGCATATATAATATAGATACACAGACAGTATAATATTTCCAAGTGAAGTATCATGCTGCATAAAGCCTTGGGTTGTTGCTTACTTGTTTAATGAAATGAATGAAAAAAAAATAGAATAATGAAGACAGTTAAAAGCAGTCATGTAGGACTTGGATGCCACTAATGAATTAACGTCAATAAGCGCGAGTGAGAGAAGATGATCATTAGACCAAAGAAGGAATAAAGAAACAAGACTGTAGAAGATCTTTAAAGTCTCTAAGCAGCTACCTTGTTCACTCGAAATGATTCCATTACTTGACGAAGTTCACCTTCCTCTTGTAAAAATACATTTTCAGGTGCCTGCAATCGCAACTCGTATAACTGGTTGTTTTCTACTCCAAGCACGGATAGGTACCTCCGGTCCCATTCCAGGCGTACCACTCGGTCTTGTGGCATTACAGCCAGTTCATTGTTATTAGCGTATGACTTTATGTTCACCTAGTAACACCAACAAAACAATTCAATGAACTAATCAACAGACGTAATAAGATTTTCCACTCTAATCTCATGATGAATGAATAAGAAGTAATTATGCAGCTAATATATATTGTCATTATGATGACGACTAACCTCAACTTCATAGTATAGTTTGCCATCGTCAGCAACTCTTGAAGATGTGCTTAGAATGTTTGATTCTCGTCTTACACCAAGTCTTGTAGACATAAACTCAGTCAAATACTGCTTGAGTACTTTCTTTCCTGCTTCCTTGGGAGGACCCAAATCTTCAACACTCTTATATCTGGAAGATGAAGGCGAGGACACTTCGACTGATATATTTTCATCCAGAACATAAGGGTCCCTGAAGAATATGTCAGCCCCGGCACCTCGGACTTGGATCCAGTTCCCAGGATACTTGAATGAATAACCATCAAATGTGTCTACATATTCTCTGAACACAACAGATTGCTGAGCTTGAGCCACTGACATGCCATGCAAAGCAACTTCTAAGATAACATAACTTGATAAGGTCAAAAACATTGCTTTCCTCCTTGGAACTGCAAGAGCTTTGGTCTGATTATACATTAGCAGAGATAGAAAATCAAAGGCCATTAGCAGAGGGCCCTATGTCAAGATGGAAAAGGAAGACGGTAGCAACAAAGTAGGCGGATATTACAAGTTACATATGTGTAAATAGAAAGGATATATATTTAGGAAATTTTTATGTTGTGCCTCTTCTGGGTTTCACTCCTTCCATAGCTACCAATCTCCTAGATATGTGCTTCTTTATCTACTTTTCTATCCCTCAATGACAGATTCTTCAATGTTCTCCATTGTTATAATTTCATAATGCTTGCCGGAAAGATCACAGACTTTAGAGCCATTAGCTAGCTAGTTAAATGTACATAAGGAATCTATACAGAGAGTGGGCGACCATAAAAAGACTTCACCGTTTCTTCTTCATATCTGATTCCTTACTATCATCATTTTTAAGCATTCATTTTTTGAGAAAAAGATGCGATGCATGCCTCTGACACAGATGCAGGGAAGAGCAAACAACGCATACAAATAACAGAATAATGCTTTAAAAAATTAGACTCCATTGAGCAGTGTTCTTTGATTTCTCGTGTGAAACAATTGAAATGATCATAGGGTCTACAATAAGTCAGTCATACAAATTGATTCAGGATCCTGCCCAAGAAATCAAGACAAAATTATGCTATTGCGCTGCATTTTTCTTCTCAGGTATATTCAGATTCAATTCCTTTAATATGAAAAGACCACGGGCATAGCATATGCCAATAGAAGATAAATTGTAAATGTGGAATTACGGTCAGGATTACCGATTGGGGTCTGGGAGAGACGGAGCAGCTGCAGAAGCGAGCGGAATGGAGGGAGTGAGACGAGGAGTGATGAAGCAAACCCCAGGAGATGGTGGAAGAGAAGAGGGGGAGCTGGAACGACGTCGTATGCCTCGAGGGTAGCAGTGTTGTTGGGGACAGGAAGGCCGAGATCATAGCCATGGAATGAGAAGAGAAGCGCAGGGAAAGGAAGTGGATAGACGCACTGCAGCTGGAAACTGGAATGGGACTAGGAGAGACGACGAAGGCCACGATCTTGTGCGGCCACTTTACTTGCTGGATGCTGTTCCCTCTTATATTCTATCTTTTTTCTATTCCATTTTATTTTAATATATATGTATATATAAAATACGCAGGTCTACATCCATCTAAACTCACGTAACAGAAAAAAAAAAGTCAACATTTAAATTATGTTGGATGTCCTAAAAAAACTGACTATATTTCTTCAGTCTCAATTTCTAACGTCAATGCGTCAAATGCCTCGCATCATCCAAAATACAAGGTCAAGAGAAAACTTATAAAAATAGATAGCCAGGCTCGTTAGTCCTGATAATAGCAGAATGAGAAAAATAATAATGGGGTTTTGAGACCTACCAAAAGAAAAAATCCAAAAGCTCAATCCCAACTTTAGCACATGAGGTTCACCAACTTCATCTGAAGCCATCGGCTATCCGAACAGGCAGGGCTAAACGGCGATTCTTGTCTATATTTTGTTCGCGCCAAAGGATAAAACCAAATCAAACGGCGATTCTTGAATATATCATGTTGCATGATCACCGTTAGAACCGTTGTCCCCTAACTCCCTTGAAGGCAAATCTTTGGTTTTCATTCGGCAGTCTTTTTATTCTAACTCAGGACATCTGTGTATAGATCGAAACATCTGAGGAAGATTTGATTTTTTTTATTCATCTCCTGGCGGGATTCTTTTGCTATGAACTCATTTCGTCTTTTCGGCCATTGCACCATGAAACCCACCTGCGGACTTCTCGGTGGCTGTAGAAATTCATCATTTTTTGGGGACCCACGTGCAAAATATCCCTATAACGTAGCCAGCAATTTGTCCAAATATCGACTCGATTTCGATCGTCATAACCACTGTTGTTTTCGAATGTTGGGGCTCCCCCTTACAATTAGTGAAGTCCAGAAAGTTAAAGGCCTGCCCTCTTCGAATTTTTGGCAGTTGAGGGTAACATCAAGGTCTCTTTCTTTGAGCACAAACAGAAGAGTTGCATCTCTCATTGCAAGCGCCGCCCCACGAGCACGGAATTGCTCAACGTCCATCGATTCCAGTGGTAATGACAACAAATTTGAGACGGTTTATATTCAGGGTGGAAATAATGTGAAACCTAAAGACGTGAACATTGAGCATTCAAAAGGTGGGAATGAATCAAAGGATGTGAATTTACAGAGTGAGGGTGAGGAAACAGAGGTGGAGAAAGAGGCGTGGAAATTACTACGAAATGCGGTTGTTACTTACTGTGGCAATCCTGTGGGTACGGTGGCTGCAAATGATCCCGGCGACACTCAGCCGTTGAATTACGATCAGGTCTTTCTTCGGGATTTTGTCCCTTCAGCTCTTGCTTTCTTGCTCAAGGGAGAGCACGAGATCGTCAAGAACTTTCTCATATACAATTTGCAATTGCAGGTATTTATGCCTTTCATGTTATTGAATAGCTTAGTCGCCGGCTTTATCTCCGGTCCTGCCAAACAATGCTGGTGGCCACATACATTACGTTCGTTTGAACTTTGCTTCATGAATATTAGTTATCTTGTTCATGCGATTACACGGTGACATCGAACAACACGAACGTAATGTACGGTTACAAGAATGACACTTTTTACAATTTTCCAAGTCCTACTTAATTTTAACAGAGTTGGGAGAAGACAGTGGACTGTTACAGCCCAGGACAAGGCTTAATGCCTGCAAGTTTCAGAGTTAAAACCATACCTCTTGAGAAATATAACTACGAAGAAGTTTTAGATCCTGATTTTGGGGAATCAGCAATCGGGCGTGTTGCACCCGTGGATTCAGGTTCGTGCATTCAATTTCCCAGAACATGCATTTAAAAGAACCGTGATTTTGAAAATTGCCTGTGCATTTGAAAAGACCATGAGCACGAACCAAAATTTTTAATTAGTAACAGCGCAACCTGACTTTTCTACGGTGGTCTCTTCACAAGGGTTGTGGTGGATCATCTTGTTGCGGGCTTATGGTAAGATCACCGGTGATTACAGCTTGCAAGAAAGGGTAGATGTTCAAACAGGCTTAAGAATGATCCTTAACCTGTGTTTGACTGATGGTTTTGATATGTTCCCTTCTCTGCTGGTGACTGACGGGTCTTGCATGATAGACAGGCGAATGGGTATTCATGGTCACCCACTCGAGATCCAAGTGAGCCAAACCATGCTGAGCTCTCATTCTCTGTTTTTAATCACTTGTCATTGCCCTGAACTCTTGTTTTTATTTTTTTTATGTCTGTAACATAAGCGTATAATCTGTGGGTTCAGGCGCTGTTCTATTCAGCCCTTCGTTGCGCTCGTGAGATGGTGGAAGTAAGTGATGGATCTAGGAATCTGGTTAGGGCCATTAGCAACAGACTTAGTGCACTGTCATTCCACATTAGAGAATACTATTGGCTTAATAAGAAAAGGATGAATGAGATATACAGGTACAAAACAGAGGAGTATTCCACGAATGCCACCAACAAGTTCAACATCTATCCAGAACAAATACCCATGTGGCTGATGGATTGGATTCCAGAGGATGGGGGGTATCTGATTGGCAACTTGCAGCCAGCTCACATGGTTTTCAGATTTTTTATGCTCGGAAATATTTGGTCCATCATTTCTGCTTTGGGCACCCCGAAGCAGAATGAGGCTATTCTGAATCTGATAGAACAGAAATGGGATGATCTTGTGGGGCATATGCCTCTTAAGATATGTTATCCTGCGTTGGAGTCGGAAGATTGGCGTGTGGTCACTGGTTGTGACCCAAAGAACACGTAAGTTCCGAATGTGATTCACTACCAGAAAAATGTTATTTAATCATAAAAAAATACATCGTTAAATGACTGTTTTTCATTATAAAATTTCCATTTAACGACGGAAAATATTAACGACTTTCGTTTTAACGACAAAAAATAGCTATTTAACAACAGATTTTTGACATTTTTCTTATAGTGATTTCAATTTCTTTGTTGAATCTTTAGTAAAAGGCGAAAGAATAGTTCGCTCTGTTCTCACTACGTGGCTGCGTAATTTCTTTGTTGAATCTGTTTGGTCTTATAGTTTACATCTTAGATTCAAAATGTTTATTTTAACTTGTGCAGCCCCTGGTCGTATCACAATGCTGGATCCTGGCCAGCACTTCTGTGGCAGTGATAACTCCCCATTTTTAATATAATTTGAGATATAATTTAATGCATTTGGGGAGTTATTACTGCAAAATAAAAAGGTTTATGAGTGATTTTAATAAATATTGATTGATCACATGATTTGAGGATTTTATTGCAAATATAATAATTTTAGAAGTATTTAGAATTAATAAAAAAAGATTTTAGTTTTGCTGTTTGGTTAATCATTATTATTATTATTATTATTATTATTATTATTATTATTATTATTATTATTATTATTACTGCTGCAGGAACCATGATTTATCCACTAGAAGAAAAATTGAATTCTCCACTAGAAGACAAAATAGGGGGCATTGATTTAGTATTGAAGAAAGGAAAAGCACGTGAGACCTAAAAGCTGGAGCTGCTTGCGTTGTGGTTGAAAAACAGAACGCAAAAAGAGGAACAGTTTCGCTGCGCATGAGAGCTGAAGTGAGCAACAGTTTTGGGACCTGGGGATTAGTTTCAGCACACATGGAGATGTAAGGCGAGAGGCGAGCTGGCAGACCTGAAGAATAGGATCCTAACGGCATAGAAATAACGGCTGGAACAGAAAGCACGAGAATCACGGCTTGATTCTCTCAACTGAAGAAACACGCACACCTCCATCTCCCATTATTTATTTCCTCTTCAGCCACGCACAGAGGACGAACAGCATCAGAGTTTTCGGCGGCAGCTGGAAAGAACCCAGAGGAGACTCGTGAGAGCTTTCGGCTGCAGCACTGGGATCGGCGAACAGTTCTTGAGCACGGGAGAACAGTTTCGGCACTGGAGTCACGAGCAGCAGAAGAAGCAAAAGAAAACGAGAGTCACGGAGCTTAGAGCGAGAGTTTCTGGGCACGAGAACTGGAAAACCGAGGAGGCTGAGCAGAGACCGTCGTCGCGAGCTGGAGCTGGAGATCGAGAAGCAAGCCTTGACGCACGTTAAGGCTGCGTTTGGACTCACGTTAAGGCTGCGTTTGGTCGCACGTTAAGGCTGCGTTTGGTGTTCCATTTTCCTAAATTCCTTTATCCTCTCTATGGTTTCAATTCCTCAATGCTTTGCTGTTGTTGCTGAAATGTTTAGTGGCTAAATCATTTGTTCTAGGATTATTTGAACCATTGCATGGATTGAGAATTGATAATACTCTCTTTGGTGTTTAGTGACAATTATATGTTAATTTTATCTTGTACTTAATGCTTCTAATTGATTAGTCATCACTTAGATTGAATTGTTCAATTGAATTAAGCTTGAGAGAGTTAATTTAATTGCAGGACTTAGATAAAATTATGCTAGACTTGAAGTTTAAATAATTAAATGGATGGTTTGTTAGTAACATAGAGATATAGTTATTAACCTAGCATTGTCATATTAAGGTTGTTGCGTAATGATTATTTTCTTTTAACTGTAGCAAGAGATTGTGCATGTTAAATGAGGATATTA